>JAFEMH010005745.1:0-151139 GCA_022495995.1 Adenophora triphylla var. japonica
GAGTTAGTGTTGGCATGGTGGCTACGATGGCTATATTTTTTTAAATCATTTTTCTTAAATTTTCTGATTTTTTATTTTAAGTTGATGTTTTGTGAATAAAATTTAGAGGGCTTTTGAAGTCCTTTTCCAAATAGAATTCTAAATCTTTGATAAGAAATTCATAAAATACACTTATCAAACTTATCAATTGGATCCAAATTAGGGAAGTTAATATGCAAAATAATATCACGTGTACACCAACTGTAACTCTACATAAAATAAATTTCTGTGGGTTTGTTCCTAAAGTCTCTCTCTCTCTCTCTCCCTCTATTCCGTTTTTTTCTGACGTCCAATCAAAAGCGAATCTGAGTTTTGGATGCTATGATAGAAAGACTCAATGGAAAAAGGGACGGAGGTTTTATAGGCTATCTACAAGATAATATTTTCCCCAATTATATGTTGCGAGATGGCTTACTCGGAAAAATTATCTTGGGGATGTAATGTCGAGAATAATAATAAGAACATTCACAACTGCACCTATACAATGTCCTTGGAACCAGAAACTCTGCTTCCAATTCAATTCCTCGGAAAACAATAAGAAGAGAAGGCAGAGAAACTAATATATGCAGAGAGAGAGAGAGAGAGTTTGGTATGTTGTTCTTGACTATTTAAAATACAGTTAAAACCGTATTTGAAACTAGCCGTTAATACTCCTTTTATACTCTATTCTTTCTTTCTATATATATATATATATATATATATATATATATTAAATATATATTAACTATATATATATAATTAACAAAGGAAGAGCAAGTTCCCTCAAGGGTCTTCTCACTAAGAGAAGTCCCAAGGGAACTTGAAAAACACAATGAGGATGATCATCTTTATTTATAGGAGATGGAAAATAGAAAAATGAAGGATGAAAAATATGTGGGAAACAATGAAACCATTTAAATTTGAAGATGGTGGGAAATTGGAAATTTTCATTTCCTCCAATTTATTTCCCTTCATAAAAGGCTTTCATTTTAAATGGATCAAGAATGGCCCCAAGATAAGTAATGGACTTAAGAAAATAATTAAAGGCCCATTATTAGGAAATATTACAACATCAATGTAGCATCTGTTAAGTCTATGGTGTTCTTTCTTCATCTTTATATCTTGGGGAGAAGCCTCTTGCATGCTCATTGGTGATTGCAGCTCAAGATTTCGAAGAACACTTTAGTCTTAACAGAGACTACTTTGATACGATGCCATCGGCTCATCTCGGTTTGTGCCCAGCCACTGGAGAAGAAGTCCTCCATACGGGATTATTACTTGAATAACAATGTCTTCGGCAGATTTACCCTTTCTCATACAACATCCGCAACTATAATCCTCAGCAACTCACAAGTATTCTTCTTCTTCTCATATATTTTCATCATTATTGGATCAAATTCTCATTTATTTTAATTATTATACTTTTAGTTTTCTTAGATGTTGTTATATGATGAACTGTTTCTTCATTGTAATTATCAAATTCTAATTATGCCCATAAAATAATATCACCAACTGTAACTCTATTCTCTCTTTGTTTTCTTATTCACGTATCAAAGTAGTAATCCGTCATGGCTATCGTGTGCTTCATCTTCTTTCTTCTTCTATCTTGGGAGAGCCCTCTTCCTCAATGGTGATTGCAGCTCGAAGCAGACTTTTAGCCATGACAAGAGACTACTTTTTATACGATCCCACCGGCCGGCCGGATCACGTAAGAATTCGTCTCTTCCATACGATATCTGCAACTATCATCAGCAAATCATAAGTATTCTTCCTCTAATTATTCTTGGCATATTATCTATCTTTCTCACCCTTTTTGCAGTTCTTTCTTTTCTAGTCTCTCTTTCTTTTCTTAATGCAGACCATTGACGTATCAAACTAGTCTCCTCTTCCACTCTATCATGTTTTTCTTCTTTTTGTTCTATCTTGGAGAAGAAGCCTCTGTCTCAATGGTGATTGTTCAGTCCTTTCTATACTTTATTGTATTCTTTGCAAATTATGTATTTTGATGAACTGATTCTTGAAAAATTCTTGTCATGCAGTTACTTATTTATATACTTTAAAGTTGGCTATATGACCTGTCATAAAGACAATATTCTCAAGAATCTCTTTTATGTATTTTTCATCATTACGTATTTTATTATTCCTCCTCTCTTTTTTCCTAGTAATATATATACTGTGTTATGTATTTTGCTAATGCAGTTATGGAGCTTGTTCTTGGTTTATTGCTAAGCAATTTTGATAGGGAAGTGCCTGGTGAGGTTAAACCAGAGGAGCTTGACATGACTCAAGAATCAGGCGATCAGGTGCAAAATCCCAGCAGCCCAGAAGCTTGCTTTTCATGCTTTTGCTTTGCATATGTTTCTGAATGATTATTTGGGCGTTTGCAAGAACTCGTATGATCAGGTGCTCGACTTACAGAAGTATTTTTGCCTCCAATTACTATCCCAAAAAATAATAAAAAATATTTTATTATTTTTTTTTAAGGCTAGATTGTTTTGGTTCATATGCTTTGAGATAGTTGATCTCTAGTTCATTGAATTAGTATTTTGATATTGTCATTGGAAATGGTATCATCAATGTCACAATCCCAAATAAAACCCATCCAAGAATGCATGTGTTAGGAATTTGACCAATATTGTCTAAATCCTATTATGAGTAGGAAAATATTACTTATCCCATATTGGTTAGGAGAAGGAATAGTAATCCCATATCGGTTAGGAAAGGGGAAAAGTGGGTGTCACTACTTAAAGGTCATTTAGCGACGGAAATTTCCGCCCCTAAAATAAAATTTCCGTCGCTAAAAATAATCACCGGCGGAAAAATTCCGTTGGTGGTCCGCCGCTACTGCACCCGTCAGCAGTTGCTCCAACGGGTCAATTTCCGCCGGTATTTTTATTTTACCGACGGAATTAAATTCCGCCGGTGAATTAATGGTTGCGCCGACGGAAATTTCCGCCGTTAAATCAATTTAATTTAATTAAATTTTCATTTCGCGGCGGAAATTTCCGTCGTCGTAATAAAAATTAATTTAATTAAATTACTTTCAAGTGGAAGGGTCCGTCGTCGTGATTAAAATTAAATTAAAATGAATTAATTTCTCGCCATAAATTACCGTCTGAAATTATTTAATTTTAATTTAAATTTTATTACGCCGAACACGGAAATTTCCGCCGCCGAAATCAAAATTGGGCTTGCACAATGATTATAGCGGCGGAAGCTCCGCCGTCGAAGCCAAAATTAATTAAAGGGACCCGGGCCGCTGAAAATTCCGCCGCCGAAATTAATTTATTTTAATTAATTTTTATTTACCGACGGAATTTCCGCCGCTATAATCAAAAATTAAATTCGCCGAAGATCTCAGCGACGGAATTTCCGTCGATTCCCGAAAATAAACTAAAAAAAAAAATAATTTAAAATATCAATAAACCAAAATTTTTCTTTGCACTGATATAACATTTCAATTTATAAAACTAAAACTATAAAAACTAAAAATCAAATATCGCCGTACCAAATAAAATCTAAATATCACCGTACCACCGTACCTCAATTCCGGGAGGGGAGAGGGGGAGAGGGGGAGGGGGAAAGGGGGAGTGGGGAGAGGGAGGGGAGGGGGGAGGGGGGAAGAGGGGAGGGGGAGGGGGAGAGGGGGAGTGGGGGAGAGGGGGGAGGGCTGCCGCGGTACCAAATGTCTCAAATGTTTACAAACAAGAGTAAATTATCACACAAAATGTCTAAAAAGTCCGCAATCAACTCGGGAGTGCCAGAAATTACCCCGGAAGTCCTCAAGCCAAGATGAGCCATCACCAGCCGCCACCGGCCTTTGAGTCTCTCGCATGTCGTTTTGAATCTCCAGATGACGCCGTTCTTTCTGCATCTGTAGCTTAAATCTCACAAAGTCTTTTCGCAAAGTTTTTGCTCGCTTCGCGTTTTCTTCCTCTAACGCAGGTTCTCTCTGCAGTGTCAACCCTTCGGATCATACGTGGGCGGGCATCACCCGTCGACGTCGACCGGCCGTCGGCCAAATGTTGTCCCGCCCACGTATCATGATCCGAGGGTCGACACTCTACAGGCTGAGTTGGCTGAGGAGAGAAGCGAGCGAGCAAAGCTTTCGGAGGCTTTGGCGACTCAGGCGCAGATGCAGGAGGAGAATGATCGGCGTCATGCAGAGACTGAAAGAAAATTGGTGATGTTGCTGGCTCGTATGGACCAGGACCAGGGTAATGTTTAGTCTCCCCCTAATTCCCCCCGAGTTGATTACGTACTATTTTAGACTTGTTTGTAATAACATTTGTGATATTTGGTACCCACGGGATTCCCGGCCCCTCCTCCCTCCCTCGATCCCCCTCCCGAGTTTAAGTACTATTTTAGCTTGTTTGTAATAACATTTGTCATATTTGGTACCCGCGGGAGCCCCGCCCCCCCCCACTCCCCCACCCTCTCCCCCTTCCCCCCTCTCCCCTCCCGATTTGGTACGGTGATATTTAGTTTAGTTTGGTACGCTGATATTTGATTTTTAGTTTTATAGTTTTAGTTTTATAAATTTAATTGTTATATCAGGTATAAAAAAATTTGGTTAATTGATATTTTAAATTATTTTTTTTAATTTATTTCAGAATCAGTGACGGAAATTTCCGTCGCTGAAATTAATTTATTTTTTAATTTTTATTCCAGCGACGGAAATTTCCGCCGCTATATCAATCAATTTTAATTTTTATTTAATTTAATTTTTATTTTCACCGGCGGATATTTCCGTCGCTGGAATAAAAATTAATTAAAATAAATTAATTACAGCGACGGAAATATCCGTCGCGAAAAGATCATTGTATGTTCATGAAGTTCCTCATTGATCATTGTATGTTCAATGGAAACTCTCTCAAGTTCAGATTTTAAAAAAGAAATTTAAGTTGAAAGTTTCTCATTGACCTTTTCAAAAATATCAAGTTTTTCAACACGTTTTTGCCAATCAGCGAAAAGATCATTGTATGTTCATGAAGTTCCTCAAAATTACCACCACATTCCTCTTCATTCTCTGGTTCTTCAGAAATAGACGAATTAAAACATTTGAAATCAGAGTCAGAGGGTGTGATTTCCGGTGTGACTACATCTGAAGTAACATCCGAATGATGTTCGTGATTTTGAGATGACATTTCCATGACTGCTAGGTTTACAGTCTCATCTTCATCTTCACTGTTACTAAGGGTCGCACATAAGCTCATCCCCTTTTTCTTAAGAGTGTTGGCACACTCACTAGCAAAAAGACCAAAGCCTTTACATGCTCTACATTGAATAGAAACAGATTTCCTTTTTGAAAAGCTTCTAGGCTATTTAAAAATATTTCCAGTATCCTCCTCATAATTTTCAAAAGTTGATGTGTTTTGACTTTCTGTTGGAAACCTATTATCCTTTTTGTTTTTAAAAATGATGTAAACATTTTGGTAAGTAAAGCCACATCTTCATTTTCCAAATTAGAATTATCTATTTCTTTAGAGATTTTTACAATTTCTTTAGAAAATTTGGAGGTTCTGAAAAGAGCATCAGCAAGAGCAATACTAGTTATGTTGTTGTTGAATTGACAGATTCATTTCGAACATGGTCAGAATACCCACAAGAGTATCTAATCCCATAGTCGTGATGTCATGTGTTTCTTCAACAACAACAATTTTGATGTTAAATTTTTCAGTTACAGTTCTCAACATCTTACTTACCAACCTTACATTTGATATATGCTCACCTAGGGAGAGACATTCATTCGATATTTTCCTCAATTTCGCTGAATAGCGTTTAATGTCTTCAATCTCATCTATCCTCAAGTTTTCAAACTTGGTCATGAGAATTCTCAACCTAGTAGCCTTTACACTATCATCACCTTCACAGTGACCTTCCAAATATCCCAAGCTATTTTTGCTACATTCTGATTAATTACTAGACGAAACATATGTTCATCAACATGACTTGATATAGCACCTAGAGCTCTAGAATTATAATTAGCAAGGGTAATTTCTGTTGTAGTCCAGTCTTCCTCAGGTTTAAGTTTGTAGAATTTTTTAGAGGTTTCACCCACTACATCCTTGCTTTCAACCTTAGGAGGAGACCATGGGACAATTATGTTTAGACACGCCCTCTCATCAATTGCTTTAATGTTAAGACGCATCTTAACTTTTCATAGAGCATAGTTTGTACCATCTAACACAGGAGGACGATATTGACTCAAATGACCATCCATAACGACTACTCTTTCCTGGATCACACTCAGTAAAAACGAGCGTGGCTCGGATACCAATTGAAAGAAATTGAGTAGATAGGACAGTCGGACAGATGAACAAAGTAATGGTGTTAGTCCTGATATGATGACATCAAGTACTACACGAACAAATTCGCAGCTGAATAATAAATTCAAAGCACGAAATAAAAACAATGTTTACCACTTATCTATATCAACTTGTTGTAAACACTTAAAAACTTCTCTTATGTACTCAATTATGTTTTGATTACAACGAAAAACAAAGAAGAGAAGAAATGAAATAATTAAACACTAAAAATACGAGTTAAATGAGAAATTGTGCAACAAAATATCTCTCGCTAAAAGACACTCTTAGAAGTTTTTCTCTTGGTTATGAAAGTTACAGTTCGTGTAGAGTGAAGCTAGTTAGAGTCATTTTTATAGGCCACGAAGGCCCTAACAATTCGTGTAGATCTTGGAGAGTAATCTTCAAAAATATTTCCTCTATCCCTTCCTAAGTTGTAGCTTGCTAATACAAGTGAGAGTCCTACAAAATAATCAAAAGATACACTAAAAAAAGGAAACTAATTAATACTCCCTCCGTCCCATACCTACGTGCACACTTTCCATTTTGGGCGTTCCAAACCTACGTGCACATTTCCTAAAATGGAAAGGAAACTTTACTATTCCCTCCACTCATTCTCTCTCCTACATTATTTTAATACTCACAACACCATTATAATTTACTGTTCTCTCCACTCATTCTCTCTCCTATTTTATTTTCACACTCACAACACTTTCAATATAATACTCTCTCCTTAATTTACGTGAAAAGTCAAACTAGGCACATAGGTCCGGGACGGAGGGAGTATGTTAGTAAACAAAAATAATAAAAAGATTAGAAAGATATTTACAAATCTACTTTAAATAAGATAAGAAAGATACAAATCTTCTAAAATAAGGCAAGCTATATTTCCAAGATTACCCAAGAATATGTGACTCAAAAAAATGTGTGAATCAATTCACACTTTCAAAGCGCAATTTGTAAATTGAAGAAACACGAAGTGAAAATATGCCCCAAGTTTGTTGCGTAAATTGTGTTTATATATGTAGGGTGTGAGTGAATTTTTTAGGGGGGTTAATTGATTTTTTTCAGGGGGTTAAGATCCAAACTATAAAAAAAATAAAGGGGCAAAAGTGGAATAAACGGGAAAGTCGGGGGGTTAATCGACCCCCACTCCATAACGTGTGTTTGCCCCTGGTGTGAGCCTCACGTGTGTAGTTAAGGTGAGAATTCCACCCCCTCCCCCAATGTAGTGTCAGAATGTATGTAATATTGGTCATAAAAAATCTTAACAAATGTTAGTTATCTGAGGTCACATGACTGATTTTCTTTAGGTTTAAAAAAAATAAACGGAATGATCACATTTCAAAATGTTCCCAAGTACCACCGTGATGAAAATCGAAAAAAAAAAAAAGAAGAAAAAAAAAAGAAAGCTAGTAACTCACCTTTAGAATCCTTTTAAGTTGCATCAGGTAAAGTTGAAGAAGAGAAAAAGATTATAAAACCAAAAATCCAAGATTTATTCAAATTCAATAACAAAGTAGGCTTCTCAAGAACTTAACTAGATACTTAACAGAAAAAGATAACGGAGATTGGAAACAAAAGAATTCAAGTCGAGTCTTGTATTTAATACAATCTCCGTAAGAAGTTATTGCCCCGCACAGGTGCTTACGGTTTATATGGCAATCTTCTAGTAAGATAAAACGACTTATAAGTAAATGATAGGAGCACTCCAAATCAAATACTCTAGCGAACAACACAATGTTTGGAACTTTGGACTTTGAAGGATTTAATGCAACAATATGCAATGATTTGGGTATGTTAATCTATCTTACTAGAGGGTAGGAAGGGTCAAAATACTATATATGATCATTGAAATTCGGAGGAGGAGGTATATATATAGAGAGCCAAGGGGTTTGTGTCTTTTCCCATGAAGAGACACAACTTTCTGTTTGAAATAGTGCCTGTTCAGGATCTGCTCGGCCGAGTCAAGGACTCTGCTCGGCCGAGCACCAAGCAGCACGGCCGAGTCAAGAGACTTGCACGGCCGTGTAAATCACTTCAGAGACTTTGGCCAATTTATGTGCTCTGCTCGGCCGAGTCAAGGACTCTGCTCGGCCGAGCACATCAAACAACATTAAATACCCTTTAAATAACTCTCATTAAGTTACAAAATCACTTGTCATTAATTCTCATTCACCCTAAATGGTTTTGAGATATTAAATGAATTTAATAATCTACAACAAATGTAGAATACAATTTCGCAACACGCTTCGTTAACAAATAACGAACTACCGTTAGAAATCTAGGTCAACGTTAAGTCAACTTAACTTTCCGTTACCCATTTCCAACAATCCCCCACATGAATGACAATTAATGCATGAATGCAATTTCGTCCAAAGTTCCGGCGAACTATTATTACATCGGGATAGATAGCTTGTGGCCTTGAATCTTCCCTAGTGAAATATTATCGGATATACTAGCCATTTGGTAGCGAGTCGCTTTGAACCAGTGACTGTCGAATGTATACCAAGACAATAATACTCACATAATAATAGCTCTAACAATTGTTGTTCTCACGTTTTTGTCCATTTTGGCCCTGGACCGTATCTCATTCATAAGCGTTCATTTAAAGGCGGCCTTATTACCTCTCGCTTATATAGGTGATTCTTTCTATAAGGAGTATCATGCACTACTCCACCCGTAGGTATAGAAATCATTAAAAGTTTTCTCAACTTATCCTCACCACTGCTGCATGTGCTAGTACTTGGACGTTCTGGAAATGAGTATTCAACATCTCTAGGTTAATAAACCGAGTTGTTGTTTCCAAGTAACTCTACTAGAACTTATAACTTGGTTGTTTCATTGAACCAAGGGCCTGGGATCTCCATTTCTCAAGGTTGAGTGTCCGCTATAAGTTCTTTTATTGTGGGTTTTAAACCCATTCCCCTTAACAGCTTATACAGCTTGATCTTTATTACTACCCTTAGGTAGATCGGATCCGAATTTGACTTCACATGGCTAGTTGTGACAGTCGTATTTTGAGATCAATTGTACTATGGTAGTGCGTCTAAGACCATTATGTCTAGACTTACCATGACGTTCTACACCTTTTCCTATTTTTCATTGTCGTCACAATGCCTTAGGTCATGTAGACACAAGCTTATTCCACGAAGGAATATCTTCCAAGACCATTCAACTTACATAGAAATTGTAATCTTTAATCATAAGTATATCTTTAAGTACACCAAGCACTATGATTATACTATTCCGGTGATTGATTATAATTACAATTAGACCTTTAGTCTATCTAGAATGATCAGTCCCTTCGAGTGATCAAATTCTTCTATCGGCCGGCTTTCTTCAAGTGGTTATTATCTCTGTACCGTTTCGACTTCCCAAGTATTCAGTATCTCTAAGTGGTTTGACCTCCTTAGAGTCTACCTTTCAGAGATCTACTTTACAGAGATTACCTCTCAAGAATCTACCTTACTAGAGTACACCTTTCAAGAATTTATTTGAACTTTCGAAGTACTTTTTCAAGATAATGGGATTGTGAAGGAACTAATCCTTCAGATGTTCTAGAGATCTTTATCTCTAATATAACATCGGCTAATCCCATATCTTTCATGTCAAAGTTCTTTTTTAACATGTCTTTGGTATTCATGATCAATTCATGACTACCATTGTTATCCACGTAAGGACAGACTATTAACAAATGATTCAGATGTTCTTTTAATGTATGTAGACACATTTGTCACATTCATTAATCTTGAATCCATTTGATAACATAGTTCTATCGAACTTCTTATGCCACTGTTTAGTTGCTTGTTTAGTCCATATGAATACACAAGTAGATCCAACACGGTTGTGCGACATAGAACGCTCTGTTGTGTCATTTTGGATAATCTTGCATGAATCATAATGTCCTTTTGACAACTATCCTGGCTTTCTACTTATCAACAGATCCATAGGCTTTATACTTTCTTTTTAAGAATCCAATTGCAACCTAATGGTTTGCAACTTGGAGGGAGATCTACCAATTCCCAAGTATTATTAAGCATTATGAATTTTTATCTCATTGTTAATAGCCTCTACTGTTAATAGCCTCTTTCCAGAACGAAGTATCCGGACCAGATAATGCTTCCTTAACAGTTGCTGATTCGTTTTCCAACATAAATGATAGAAAATCAGGACCAAAAGACTTTTCCACTCTTGCCCTTTTACTACGTCTAGGTCCTTCATCTTCCACTTGAGATGGACCGTTTGTAGTCTAATATTTGAAGGTTTCATCCTTGGCATATCTAGTTTTGCAACCCAACGGTTCGCATAGGAAGATCAACCATCTTCCAAAATAGAATAGGATGCATTTGTCCTTCAACTGTATCTTGGTTTTTCTTCTTATTAAGAAGACCACCACCGTTTCTATAAATTTTCTTATTAAAATTTATGCATTTCCTATCATTTCAAGGAAGTATATTCTCAAAGAATATAACATGTCTTGCTTAAGTATTTCTACTTTAGCCGAATACCCCACGCTTAGGTATTTATAAAACAGCTTACGAATACTTCAAATTCGTTAGGAGTTTTTATCATCAAATAACTTCCACATATATGATGATCCATTCTTTTAACTGTTAACAGTTTCTGTTAATACTAGAAGTTCATATCAATAGAACTTATGTATTTAGCTTGTACCCCCACACTTGAGGTGTACCTCCACATATCAAATATTTTATGAATGTCCTAATTCATATTTAATATTTTCTTTTATGTGGAGTCATTTAATAGTAATAACCAAGTTATCTACAATGTCTTTCATCTCCTTGAGATGAACCGACGACATAGTCATATCTATGTTTAAGTGAGGTCTCTTCAACCATTTTTCCCGTAAGGAAACTCGTTTGAAGAATACCGCATTTTCATTTCAAATTTGTTCGTCACAAATCTATATGCAATACTGTTAGTTTGCATATCCAATGGAAACGTAATTCATGGTTTTGGGTCTTATCTTAACCTCTTTAGGTTTAGATATTTCTACCTTTGCTAGGTATACCCACATAAGACGGAACTTATCAATAAGGAGTTCACCTTCTCCTTAAAAGTTCTATCTTTCCTTTTCCTGTGATTCAGTTGATTTGAGTGTGTAAGAAGCATTCGTTTGATAAATAAGTGTCAGCGTCCCAACAATTATTTTTCAAACGGTACGACATACTAACCACCTCTATCACTACGAAATTCTTAATTGCTAATTAAGATGAATCACAAACCTTATTGTTTACTTAAAATTTTAAGGTTTTACTATTCCAAAAGGCGAACTTTTGCATTATCAAATGCAATCATAAATAGAAGTAAAGAACTATCTATTTACTATCTCTGGTTTGAACTAATTTCTACAAAAGAAATCACAATTGATTTGCGAATCAAACTTCATCTTAGGTAGTAATTTTAAATTAACTCGTCGACTTAGTGAATTTAAATTTACTTAACCTAATTGAACACGCCATAACAATTGGAACACTTCAAACCAAGTAAATAAAATTTGAAATTTTATTCTTCGCACTTAGGCGGATAAACAATTACAATTTAAGTTAAGGAGTCCTTCAACAAGGTACCCTTTACTAACACAATAACCATATTTGGTCTATTCAATCTTATGCCCCTAGGCTAAGTTGATCAAAGTCCAATGGAACATTTCTATCTTCGTTCACATTGGCTTGAAGAGGGTTTCCATCTTGGTTGTTGATTCTAGGATGTCGACATTCCCTAGCCACATGCCCGGGTTTGCCACAATTAAAACAACTTCCTTTGACCTTCTTGGCGGTCCTCTTCACTTTCCCGGTTTTCTTTCTCTTGTTTCCGGTACTTCTTTCCACCAAGTTCACTTGCGGTCTTTTAGTCACAATACACATAGTATTGTGCATCTCGAGAAAGTCCCAAAGTTCTCTCGCGGTCTTTATGCCACAACACACCTTGTATTGTGCGTAATCCAAGCCATTAAGAATATAATTGCGACACAAGAAATCGCTGTGATTCCAAGTATCCAATTCATTCTTTGCTTTGGATTCATCCTCGTCGGATATCAATGGTGGATATTCCCCAAGAAAATGCACCAATTTTAATGTTGTCAAATAGACCAACATTTTCTGTTGCCACCTTTTAAAGTTCATCCCGGTAAGAATACCCGGTCTTGCCGCATGTACGAACACATGAGACGGAGGGAGAGCATTAAGAGGTGCAACCCTTGAGGTTGTACGTGAAGGAGGTTTCTTACCATGAACCGGGTGAGACGGTGTAACATTGTTGAACGTAGCGTCACCTTGAGAAGGAGGCATCACATTCCCTTGACTTGATTCTGTGGAGTCTTTTTCGTTTGCCATCTTGAAGATCTTGAAGAAGCGTAAATAACTTCTTACGATTGTTGGAAAATTGTGTAGGCTTCTCAAGAACTTAACTAGAAACTTAACAGAAAAAGATAACGGAGATTGGAAACAAAAGAATTCAAGTCGAGTCTTGTATTTAATACAATCTCCGTAAGAAGTTATTGCCCCGCACAGGTGCTTACGGTTTATATGGCAATCTTCTAGTAAGATAAAACGACTTATAAGTAAATGATAGGAGCACTCCAAATCAAATACTCTAGCGAACAACACAATGTTTGGAACTTTGGACTTTGAAGGATTTAATGCAACAATATGCAATGATTTGGGTATGTTAATCTATCTTACTAGAGGGTAGGAAGGGTCAAAATACTGTATATGATCATTGAAATTCGGAGGAGGAGGTATATATATAGAGAGCCAAGGGGTTTGTGTCTTTTTCCATGAAGAGACACAACTTTCTGTTTGAAATAGTGCCTGTTCAGGATCTGCTCGGCCGAGTCAAGGACTCTGCTCGGCCGAGCACCAAGCAGCACGGCCGAGTCAAGAGACTTGCACGGCCGTGTAAATCACTTCAGAGACTTTGGCCAATTTATGTGCTCTGCTCGGCCGAGTCAAGGACTCTGCTCGGCCGAGCACATCAAACAACATTAAATACCCTTTAAATAACTCTCATTAAGTTACAAAATCACTTGTCATTAATTCTCATTCACCCTAAATGGTTTTGAGATATTAAATGAATTTAATAATCTACAACAAATGTAGAATACAATTTCGCAACACGCTTCGTTAACAAATAACGAACTACCGTTAGAAATCTAGGTCAACGTTAAGTCAACTTAACTTTCCGTTACCCATTTCCAACAAAGACATCATATTATTCATTACATCAATTCAAAATGGCCAAACTTTTTGAAACAATGCAACACTGCAGAAACTCCTAAGGCTTGCACAGATTATTACAGTTGCTTAGGCACTTATTCATTTCTGCCTCATCTGCAAAATCAAAATTTCAATTAATTATCACATTTAACATACAAAAATTTGATCTCAAAACGATATTCCCATTTTTTTTTGCCGTCACTACGAATAGAATTTGAGCAATAATTTTAGTTTTATTTACTTATCCTAAAAAATCTAAAACTTGTGATTGATAGTATCGTTGACGGTGTATTGATAAGAAGTTTCAGATTTTCATTAGTATAATTAAATCAATCTAAAATTAGTCAAAGAGCTATTTCTCAAACGGCATCCGCTGTCTCTTTCAATACGAGAGGTCGGGAGTCGAATCCCATCACATGCAATTTCTAACACTATGAAGTGTCACTCTTATAATAGATTAAGTCATCAGAAAATTTTAGGGGAAACTAGTTTCCCCCAAATATTATAAAAAGTCTTGTTTTTAACTTAAAAAAATCGGTTCATAAATTTTAAACCAAACTAACCCGACTTTTTGAACCGATCATTGAACCGATTTTAAAAATAAAACAGGATTTTTTATAATATTTGGGAGAAACTAGTTTTTCCCAAAACCAACTCTTAAGTCATTAGTTAATAAAAGCACTATTTCTTTATTAAAAAAATACTATAATTATCACTCAAACTTCATTCGTAAAGTTCAATTTGTAGTTCAGAGGCACCACAGAGAGCTTAGTAAAGCAGTTGTTTACACAATTTACGTAACACAGGAAGCCTCTCTGCAGATGGCTTTCCAACACACTGATTTAGACACCCGCCCCAGCAGTAATAGTACACCCCTCCCTTCACTTGTGTTTTTAACAACACAAACACCATCAAAATACCCACAAATTTACTCCCTAATGGAAGAGTTTTCCTGTCCATGGTTTCTATTGTTCTTTGGTTGAAAAGGTTGAAGCTTTAATTTAAGGGGAGATTTATAGATAATTGGTCTGTCTAACTACTTGCTTTAATGCTCATTAATCTTTATTAGTCTTACATAATTACGCTCATCTCGGGTGTTAAAGGTATCTGTCATTGTGTTCATCTCCAACCTGACATGTTAATCCGAGAAGCTTTGTGTAAATTGTTGTTTAAGAGCTTTAACCATTTTCAAGATACTTCTGTCACGGTAATTTAAGGTTCTTAGTTTTTTTTGTTGTTTGTCTCAAGGAACTTTGAGCAATAACTATATGTTAATCTAGTGATCATGATGAAAATCAATCTAAAACTTGTTATTGATACTCCATTAGAAATAATATCAATAACAAGTTTTAGATTTTCATTATAATCATTAGATTATGATGGACATATATACATATAATGAGTTTTAGGATTACCTCATAGGATTAAATCTGAAGCTCGTTGTGCGAAAGAATTATGCTTGTGCTATGAAGCTTTGATGGATATTGATTATTTATTCCACTCTCAAATCCAAAGCTATCGATGGTAGCTTAGAGAAAGCAATCTAGCTGAGATAATATATGGAGGAGAGGTATTTTGCGCGTAACATATTATGAGGGTAAAGACCATTTATATAGTAACTTGGTAACAGTCACAATCCCATTAGGATTGTACTAGACTAACCTTATCCAACAAGAACTTGATAGTATCCTATTTTGAACGTATTAAGATAGGTACCATGAGTCCAAGTCCATCATCTCTCACTCGTTCAAAATGGGAATGCCTCTCTTACTGTTGTGCAATGCAGCGGAAGCAAAGAAACAATAACCAAGAACACAATAGCAATTGAGAAATCGAAAGAGAAAAAGAGATGGAAATTATTGGGGTTTTGAACCTTGCCTCTGTTTTATTATGTGCTATGTCTCATATGTTTACATAGGGTTACAAACAGTATTTATATGTTACAAACCCTAGCCTAAATCAAGACCAAAAAACAGAAACCCGTTCAGGCCCAAAACCCCCCGTCAGCCTTGAGGCGCCCGCCCCAAGGAGACCCAGGCGCCCGCCTGGAAAGCCGAAGCCACGACCACACCTTCTGCAAATGAGGCGCCGCTTCACCATTCCCCAGGCGTCCGCCTCAAACCACCACGCAAGGACCACACATACGGACTTCCAGGCTCCCGCCTCGGATAGAACGGGGCACCCTCGGAGGGCGCCGGGCCCTTTGCCAAGACATCGAGCCATTACATCCAACAATCTCCACCTTGGCGAGCATTCACCTAACCCAACAGAAGATACAAGGAACCAATACCCGAACCACCCCGTGTAGACATCGAACCTCCCCATCTCTAACAGCTAGAAATGTGCAACAAGTCCAAACAGTGCTTGAACTTGTCAGTAGTAACCGGCTTCGTCAACATGTCAGCAGCATTCTCCGTAGTGTGAACCTTCTCTAGCACAACTTCACCCATATCAATCAACTCCCGAATCTTGTGAAATCGAACATCAATATGCTTCGTCTGTTGATGATAAATATGATTCTTTGCCAAGAAAATCGCGCTTTGACTGTCACAAAGCAACTTCACTCCACCTTGCTGAATACCCAACTCGTTGACCAAACCCCGAAGCCATAAGGCTTCCTTTGCAGCTTCAACCGCTGCCATGTACTCCGCTTTCGTTGTAGACAATGCAATAATCGACTGAATCATAGATCTCCAACATATGGGTCCACCACCAAGAGTAAACGCATAACCCGTAGTCGACCTCCTCTGATCCATTACATCCAACACTTACCATAATACATTCTCAAGACCCATGAAATGTTGATCTCTTTATACAGGAAGTGAGGTGTGCGACCAGACGAGAAAAGTATAAAAAACGGTAGGAGTGTTATATCAAATACCATCTACGTACCAATATAGCACATTCTCATTAGTCAAAAAAACTCGTCAATGCCCCAAACATTATGATTACATCAATTCAAACACCCTTAACCCCTCATAAGCAGTGTTTAAACCTCAAACAGTTTACGTGCTCAAGATCAACCTTTTGAACTGTGTGTTCAATATGATCGTCCAGACATTGATTTACTAAATATAGATGTATATCATAATTATCTTCCTTAGATTCTCATGTCAATTATCCTTAGATTAACATCTTTCCCAGCAAAGCAATGCTCCGCGAGGCTGACCGTAAGTGCAAAGCCCTTTAGTCGGCATGCCAAAGTGGCAGCATTAATCTTTAGATTACTGACATAGTTCTAAGTCACGTAGGCATAAATGTGATCACATATTGATCAATAGAACTCACACAGCGATGAAGCAGGGATTATTCAATCACTTTCTGAGGTCGTATTATAGTCACATACAGTATGATATGTATGCTACGGTGGAACTCCAACTCGAATGGGCATGTCGTACTCGAACACCGTACGAATCTTAGTCTAGTTGCCCGTATGACATCTAACATTGAGTCCTCAAAAGCAGTCACTCTTCTAGTGTCTTTTAAGGGTCTCACATTCAGACTTTTCACAAGGACAATCGAAGTTGGGAACCATTAAACTTCGAATCGACCCATATATAAAGTAGGTCTCATCTTAACCGCACATTAAGGCGATATATGATGTCATTTGCATACCCCCTTAATAACAAGTGTCAAATACGTTATTATCTCATCTTGCTAGCTCGCATAGCGACAAGATGAATTACCCATGTTAGAGGGCCAATTCAAATCCTTTAGACATCTTTTTAATTAAAATGTATTCCACATAAGAATCACATTCCATATACTCCCTCTGTCCCATAAAACATTACCCCTTTTACTATTTTGGGCGTCCCACTTTAAAGTCCCACTTTCCTAAAAAGGAAAAAAAAAATTACTATTCTCTCCACTCATTCTCTCTCCTCCCACTCACAACACTTTTCAAATTTACTATTCTCTCCACTCATTCTCTCTCCTCCCACTCACAACACATACTTTAATAACATTATTTCTTATTTTTCGTTCTCAATAGTAAAGGGGTAAAGTTCTCCGGGACGGAGGGAGTACATAATAAGGAATTAAATAACATGTATTAAATTCAAACGATAATGAAAATAATAATGTCACAAATGCGTTCTAAAATAATAACTCGAATCATACACGCCCTTGGACTTTACACAAAGATCAATAAGTCTGAAGAGAGTTTTAATCATAGGGTATGTCTGCACATTATTAGTAGGATTATATTTTAGAACTACATTCACTCTTTCAACAAATAAACTAGTGAAACGACATCTAATCTAAATGCGATTGGTTACGATGCTTGAGATCCCTTTCGAATCTCTAAGTAGTCAAACACACAATTAATGACTATTCGACCATTCACAATTTTTTTATCATCAATATGTTACAAGAATCTTTATCGACCATATAGTTTCCCGATTATTAGCAAAATTCATTCAAATACTTCTTGTTTAACCAAGAAATAACTACTCCACATAAGAAATGTATCTTCTAAATAGATTTTTGCATATCTACACATCATCCCTAATATATATTAGTGTAACTTATTACGTTAAGATCCCCACATTTGGAAAACAATTCATTATACTTTTAGTACCATAAATTAGCAGAACAAAGGTTATACGGGAGACGATCTATTATCCATATAGCAAAACAAAAGTTAGCTCAAGTAAGCACAAATAGAAAACATCATACGACTAACCACATTTGAATAAAAAGTTCTAGTCATCATTATTATATCATATTTATTCTTTATTATGACATTTAAATGAATAGGCACATGTAGTCCATTGGAATGATTATGGGTTCTTAAGAAGATATTCTAAAACATTTAATAACCTCCGTAAGGCGAGTCTTCAAAGACAAACTAAGAAGCCTTTATAAACAATTTTAATGATCTTGATTTCTTGCATACTATTTGTGTCACCCAATATTTGCATCTCAATAGAAGCATATAACTACTCTTTTGTAGCGTCAATCATCACATACTGCTTCTAGCTAGTAAGTAATGATATCGCCAACAAATAACGAAAGAATCAAATTTATGTTTTTGGACTATTTAACACACATATAGTGATTTTCTTTAACCATCACAAAGTTGATTAAAGTTGATCGTTTGGTCATAACGAACTTATCACTATCTAGATTTGAGATCATAAATGGACATATAAAGCAACACACTTTGTGCTTTTGTCCCCCTTTGACTTCTACCCCTTTATCTAAGTCATGATGATCTTGTTGTCTAGTCCTCCACCGAGGAATCTTATGTAAATATCAATCTATAATAAATTTTATATCTCAATCACTACACTGATAAGATAAGGTAAACTGAGAGAAACCTCACCACTAAGGAAAATGTCTCTTCAAATTCTTATTTGTAGAGTTCATTATTATTCATACTTAGACATTCATTCATCCTTGTGTCCTCAAAAAAGACACATTTACTCTTTGTTGGCATATTCCCACTAGAATAAGCATTTATAACTACAAATATCATTTTGACTCTCGCAAGCGATCACAACTGATTAAGTAGAGACAATTCCCCACCTTCGCCCAGAGAAGTCAAAAGTTCATACGATCCTATTTAGTCATTAATTACATCAAGTTATTCACCATACATAATATAACCCTTATGAAAGCACACATGTCTTTTATAGGGCAATATTTCCAAACTTGATTGGAAGTATTGTATTTATAATTTAATTGTTATAATTAAGAGATATAGATACTCCAATTGAGTTTCTAACCTTCCGTAACTCGCAAGTGTTACTAACTTGCAAGACATTAAGTTAAGGATGAAATTGCAATCAATTTCTCAAACAAAATTGAGAAAATATTACATTAGCATCTATCTAACCATTTGAAGCATCATATGAGTACTTATCTCTACAACTCTATTTTGTTGCGAAGAAAAAAGTAATCATTGACTACACATGTATCTCATATTTTCTCACACAATTCTACAATTGATCAGATAAATATACAAAAATGATATGTTATAACATCACTTAGACTTTTATCATTTTGATTCTCAATCATTGCTAAAAAAATGTTTAAACAAATCAAGCGTTTAATAATTATGAGTTAAAAGGTAAACAAGAACATATCGTGTATATTTATCTATAAATTAAGAAAATATGATACACGCTAACGTACCTTAACTTTCACAACTTTGCATATGTTCGAATGAATTAGAAATTATGTTAATCTAATTGTTTTTCAATAAATATTTTTTGACATCTAATTGTCAAATAAGATAATACAATTATGGTTGATATTTCGAAAAACTACTAATAAGCTTACTCTAAAAATATATCCCCACCTATCCCAATAAAGTCAAATTCTAGCAATATCTAAACTCATAAGAATCAATAAAAGAATTTTGTTAAGAACTAATTTTAACATAATTTATTTGACTAATCTTCATAACCCAATGAAATCACAGTTATCAACAGAAGTGTCTAAAAGCTACCAATAAGGTAAAGTGACATTATAGCTTAATCACTTTAATTACATAGATTATATCATGTTCCAAGCACATAGTTCAATTTTAAGTTAAAACCAATTGCATTCTTATGCGACGTAGCGGAAGACTTAACGATAAATCAATTACTGTTTAATCGCGCACGATTACCGGTAATGGATCTTCAATTCTCATTGAATCGCGCACGATTACTGAAAATTGGCATCCAAAAGAAATTTAATCGCTTTTAGGAAATAAATAATAAACACTCAATATCAAATTCTACTAATCAAATATCAAGTTCTACTAATCAAAGCTAATTTTCGGATTATAGTTAAGTTGGCTTTTATAGGACTCCTAATAATTGAAAATAAGTCAAAACACCTATAAAAATAACTCTAATCTATATAGTAACCTAAATAAACTATAAACCTCACAATTGCAAAAATCTACTCTAAAATACGAATTTATCACATAACTAAATATAAATCTGAAAATGCATAGTAATAATTAAAATTAAAATAAAATAAATCACAATCTTGATCTCCATCATTATGGCTCTTTCTGCATATGATTTTTGTAAGGAAATTTGTTTTTACATCACCTATATTATGAAAGGCATTTTGGTGCTACAAAAGCTTCTGCTATGCTAGTAAAGAGCCGGGCCCATATGGGCTAAATGTCGACAGTCATCCCTTGCCTTTGAATGCAGAAGGCTGCTTTCGCCCCACAATAGAAAACTCCGCAGTCCAACTACTCTCTGGTAATGCCATTTTTAGGATCATGCCTGTACACTAATGAACCAGTTAACGGATACTGTATCTCTCAACCTAGGTTATCTAGTTGTCTGTTGTCTGCTCCTTTCATAAACTGGAAGTCCAGTGTTGGTTTTCTCAGCTGATATTCAGGAACCCGAAACCGTTTTATGGATCACTATTTTATCTGTTTTTTCAATGACTATCTTACGTCTACAGTTGAAGATCAATATTCAGGAAGATTATTACAGTAAATAAAAAATAAAAAAAAGAGAGAGAGAGATAACAGGCATCAACAACTGGCCTTGCCATCCAAATGAATAACTCCAGAAACCATTATTTGGATAAACCATTTGTAAGCAAATCACACTTCAGTTCCTATATAAATTTCCATTTAGAGAAAATGGGCGTTTAATTTTTCACTTTTAAAGTCTAATAGGCACGAATAATGTTAACTATATTCCGCTATTTGTATATTACAGAATTGTGCAGGTAATTACATAATCTTAAGAAGTACATATACCTTTTGGCCTTATAACATTGGCAACCTTGTTGCTATTCTGCCATATGATACAAATTTGCAAGTGCAGCCCTGAAATCGAAGAAAACCGGACTGAGACTTCTCCAGAAGAAATGATTCAGATAATGTTAAGTGTTTTCTTGAAACTATCCGAATGGATTTCCTCCTGAAGATGAATAAGAATTTGGGGCGGGCCCAGGCGCCTGAGATCTTCCACCGGATAGATGAAGTGGATTTAACGAGGCAAAAGAATCTTGATCTCCTCCACTACCAAAGGTATTGTTGCTGTGTGTGTTATTGGGCTGTTGAACGGGATTAAACGTGGCAAAAGCTGCATTATTGCTCCCTTGTGGTCTGCAATGAGAACGTCGTAATCAAACTTTCTATTATTTAAAAAAAAAAAGGAAAGCAGAGAATTGAGAGATCTTATGACCTTGAAACTAGCATGTTGTTAGGATGTTGTTGGCCCATGTATGCTCCTGAAGGAGATTAAATAGAAAGAATAAAAAAAGTAAATATTAATGGAAATTTAAAGAATGTCAACAGCAAAAAGGATGATATTCTACCTGGAGGCATGTTCATTCCGTAAGAAGATGGCTGGAAAGGAGATTCCGAGTGTCCATAAGGTGATGATTGGTGTTGCAAGCTCATGTGAGAAGTGGGTACTTGTGGAAAGGCTCCTTGCGAAGGAAACATTGAGGGAAACTACAGCACGCCAAAAAAAAAAAAAAAAAAAAAACTCAATTGGATGACAAAATATGCTCTTCATTTGGCCATATAAACAAGATTAACATTACTCCGTCTGTCCCAAAATGAATTTGCTCTAGATCAAGAGCAAGTTTCTTGTACATTTATTTTGGGACAGGGGGAGTAGTATATATATGCATACCGATGGGGGCTGAGCATGTGATGGGGTGTCCGTGTCATCGCCAAGATCAAACGGATTAGTTGATCTTGCTGTACTGGGAAACACAGGCTGATGTGCCTGTAAAGAGAAAATCCATTCATGTGTATTAAATTCTTTTAATTGAAAAAATATGAATTTTTTGATCTTGCAAGTCGAGATACCACTGCCGAAGGATGTTGGTATTGCATGCCATATCCCATTCCAGGAGTCGGACGATACTGCCAATTATTCTGAACTGGTGTTTGATATGCAGAATAGCTCAATGCAAATATATCCTATACAAGAAAGAAAGAAAAAAAAAAACAGCAAAAATTTTCAAGAAAGACCAAACAAAAGAATATATGTTACTAACTCTGTCCCAAAATTAATATCCAAAAAAAATTCAAATTTGTTCTTGATCAAGAGCAAATTTGAAATTTTTTTGGACATTCATTTTGGGACGGAGGGAGTCGAATTCAAAAATGCAGTACCGCTGGGAGTTCCTTTCTTCCAGCCATTTGTGACCCAATTTCTGAACTGGTTTCTTGGACAGGTCTGGGAAAAGGTTGAGATAACTGCTGAGGTGGAGCATTAGGATATGGTGTTTGACCATTTGATGCAAGCAAAGACCATGACTGTTGATGTGTCTGCACGGTTTGCTGATGTGTCTGCACAGTTTGCTGATGTGGATGCACGGTTAGAGTTAACTGTCCATCAGTCGAGTTGACCACGTCATCTCCGCTACTAATAGGCACCAATGCTAGTGGATTTTCTACAGTTGTGTTACCACTGTTTGTTGAATCTGCAGGTTTAGCATGGGGTGAAGCTACTGGAGATGAAAAGTCAAACAACAAAGATTCCACAGAATTCATATTTGAAGGAGCCGCCTGAGGTTGACTTGAGTCTACGGTTGTAATCGCTAGCGGATTTTGCGCCTGCGGCGAATCAGGTTCAGTAAAATCAATCAAGCTACTTAAGCTTACTGTTTTCTGTTCTACCACTTTCCCTTCAGTAGACCCCCGAGTATTAGAGGGTGCTGTCTTCTGCAATAAGGTACAAGTATGCAAAGCATCAAGCATTAGAAACATAGTCAGAAGGTACAGGTATTATGCAAAGATCAAGCATTAGCAGCACCATCAGAAGGTACAAGTATGTATGCAAAGCATCAAGCAATAGCAGCACCCTCAGAAGGTAAAAGTATACATGCAAAGCATCAAGCATTAGCAGCACCATCAGAAGGTACAAGTATATATGCAAACCATCAAGTATTAACAGCACCGTCAGAAGGTACAAGTATGCAAAGCATCAAGCATTAGCAGCACCATCAGAAAGTACAAGTATATATGCAAACCATCAAGCTTAGTAGCATGATCAAAAGGTACAAGTATATATGCAAAGCATCAAGCATTAGCAGCACCATCAGAAGGTACAAGTATATATATATATATATGCAAAGCATCAAGCATTAGCAGCGCCGTCAAAAGGTACAAGTATGCAAAGCATCAAACATTAGCATTACCTTCGGAAGGTACAAGTATGCAAAGCATCAAACAAATTTGGCCTCAGAAATGAAAAGGGTATATCACCTTTGCATTAGAAGCACCATCAGAATCCCTCCTATCATTTGCTTTAGGCGTATCGGGGAGTTTTAGTGGTGGAAAACTACTTCCGAGAATCTCTTTGAGCGGGCGAACTCCTTGAGGAACTTCGCCTTTTTCTCTGCTCTTTTGAGAATCCGGTGACAAGCTTCCACTTGCGAGCCTACTTCGCCTACTACTTCCATAACTATCGTCTTTAAACCTGTCATCAACAATTTCAAAGCGAGCGGTGGACCGACTCCGGCGACCACTGCCGCTAGGTTTCTCGATTTCTTTAACACGTGGACTTCTCTCCTCTATAAAGTTTCTTAACTCTATCTTTCCACTTGCAAGTGTTTTCTCAAACGAGCGTCGTTCAAATTCTTCTTCTTTGGCCCAACGGCCTGGTTTTTCAAGAGAACGCCGTTCTTCCTTGGGGTCCTGCAGAAAAAATGAAGCATTTTTAGTATCCATAACCAATAGAAAGATTGTATATGCATGTTGAAGGGCTAAAATGGTACAAATAAATAAATAATTTAAAAAAAAACAATTACCACTTTAACCATAGCAAGCTTGTCAGAATCCCGGCCTCCACTATATTTCCTATCCATGTATACATGCTTAATGAACTCCCGCAGTCGATGAAGATTGCTGCATAACAAAAAAATGATTAGGTTCTGTTATTTGTGCAGCCTAAAAAGATTCAGAGATCAATAAAAGAAAACTCACCTAGGCTCAGGGTAAGAATTGCGTTGCGGATCCCACGTTTTGAAATAAATTTGCTTTGCACGCTGACGTAATTAATGAACTTATTAGGCACTCAATGAAAAAGAAAAAAAGGCGGATTTAAGTATTAAGCGTTGTGCATACCTACCTCATTTCCAGCAGCTTGAAGACAACTGACTTCTTCTGCATTAAATTTGGCCATCGATACTGATTTTACTCTGTGCGTGAACTCCCGACTGAAATCATTGCAGAGTTAGCCAACTGAAGTTAAAATCTTGATCATACAGGATAATAGGATATACATGCATACATATATACATGCATATATATATATATATATATATATATATATATATATATATATATATATATATATATATATGTATATATGAATGAGAAGTGTAACGAGAGTAAGAACTTACTGCACCCCACTGCAGCTTGTGCAAACAAACGTCCAGAAAGTCGTGCAGACATACTGTGGACCCTGTTAAACGAAACCAAGTCAAACTTAGTACGATGCCAGAAAGACGGAAACGCCCTCCTCCATGGATGGGCTCGAGTAGATATACAATAGAAACAGAAGTACAAATTTTAGAGATTTTTGTCATGCTGAAGAGTATTGCTGGCCGATAAGGAAGCTAAGATAATATTTTTAGCATAAGATATTTGAATGTAACTCTGCCTGTGCCATGCGAAAGAACCAAATGGCGAAAAGGTTTTCATGTAGCTAACCTAAAGTAATCGAGATAAAGCTAATTTTATTTATATGACATATAAAGTTGGTCCTGGTCATGTACTGATAAAATTGTCTAGATGCCGAGATTCTTGCCTTGCCTAGATGATCCTATTTTCATTACAAAAGATATAAATATGCGAATATATACATTATTGGGCCCACGAGAAAACTATATCTAGGCGTGGTAGCGCCACTTAGGATACCATCCGAGTCGACCTATTATCTGCAGGACGCATTGCTCTTTAGACGTCTTAAGTGCACGTTCGGTATGAAAGAATCGGGAATTTTTTTACATGATATTTACACTAATATGGAATGAAAATTATGCTAAAATATCATGGAATAGAATCGTGGTAACAATGATCGACAACAACATATAATGATCTTACGAACAAAATGCTCATGTAATTAGGTAAAAAGAAATGAGGACTAACAAAAATACAAAGGAGAAATAACATACCAAACTATTGCAATTGATGCATCGCCTATTATCAGGGAGCTTCAGAAGACCGCGAATGATCTTCTCGATTCTTTCTTCTTCCTTAACACTGCGCGGCATTTTCCCGCTCCCCCCACTTCCTTTTTTCTAAGAACCCTAATCTAACACAAACAAAGAGGGAAATATGTGAATCTCTTGAAGGAATAGGAATTGGCCCCTAAAATGAATTATTATTATTTTTTTTCTATTTTTCTTGCATTTCTAGGCAATCAAATCTGATGTAAATGGTATTAAAGGGTATGTTTGTAAAAATTAGGGCTGATGGAAATGTTGGGAGCTAAGAGGAAATTTGATGGAAAGGGTTTGAATTGGAGAGAGAAAGAGATGAGGGAGAGGTGAGGTGAGGAGGGAATCTTGGCAGTTTTTTCGGTTGGGTGACCATTAATAACTATTTTTTAAAATTTCAATTAATATAAGTGTCCACTTTTTTTTTAATATTCCTAGTCCTTCAATTAATATAAATGTCCACTTTTTTTTAATATTCAATCAGTATATCAGAAAGATAATTTTATTTATTTTTAATGATCAATTTCATTAAACTTTTACCAAAATATAGTGAGAGAAAAAATTGTTCTAAGAAAATTTTAAAAATTGTTACAGATGCACTATTAAATATATATTAATAACTATTTTTATAATTTCATTAAAAAATATTAAATTTTCATATATTATTTGATCAAAATTCACTAACCATAAAAAAAAAAAAGATCAATTTTTGTATGATGAATAGAGTATATTTTTGAGAAAGTTGGTGTTTAAATGTTTTAGTAGCATGAGTGCAAAAACACCCTTAAATTATCATTGCATAACAATATTATCAAACGTGAGTATAAAGTTGAACATGATAATTGATGAAGAAAAAACTACTCCCTTCAATCTAAAATAACTGTCACTTTTAAAATAACTGTTATTTTTAGATTTTGAGTTGGTCATATAAAAAATTAGTTTTTTCTTAAGCTAAGAAAAAACGTGTTTTCAAAATAAACGGTGGCAATTTTGTAATTACTGGCAACCATGTTCAAAATAAACGGTGGCATTTTCGTAATTAATGGTTCCCCCGTTTATGACAGTGCGTGTTTAACAAACTGCCAGTGTGACAAAGTGCCAGTTCATATGTAACAAAGTGCCAGTAAAAAAAGTGTCAGTACCAGTTTAACAAAGTGTCAGTGTAAACTGGTACTGGCACTTTGTTAAACTGAAACTGACACTTTTTACACGGGCACTTTTAAATACATGAACTGGCACTCTTCACACTGGCACTCTGTTACACTAACACTGGCACTTTGTTACACTAATATTTTTGCTGGCTCTCAAAAATATAAGCACTGCATTCAAAAATACATGGACTGGCATTTGATTATACACTAACGGGCACTTGTTTATACACTAACGGGCACTCAAATATACACCAACGGGCACTTGATTATACACTAACGGACACTTGATTAATCACCAACTGGCACTCAAAATAACATGTACTGGCACTCAAAAAAATATGAACCGGCATTAAAAATCAATTAAACTGGCATTCAATTTCTACCCAAACTCAAACTGGCATTCAATTTCTACCCAACTGGCATTCAAAATCAAACGGCCAAGCCCATCACCGGCACTGATTTTGGTCCTTCCATCACCACGAATTGGAGGCCCCTGCTTGAGACTTCCATCAAAATCTGAGTTCGGTGGGATGGTTGGTAGGGTTTTGGTCTTGTGTGGAATTCGACTTTGAGCGGGAGGAAGCGACGCCGGAGGTGGAGATTGAAGGTTGATTGGAGGTCGCCGGTTGATTGGGGATTGAGATTGGGTTTGATTTCCGGTGGAAGAGCTTGGTTAGGGAGGAGATTGAGGCCGGCAATGGTGGTTGGGCTTGGTCGGATTGGTCGGAGAAGAAGGTGGGGAGGAATTACGCTTCTGCGTATAGAGAGAGAAGCTCCGTGCGTTTAGTGAGAGAAAGTGAGAGACCGTTATTTAAAACACGTTTTTTGTTAAGTTAACAAAAAATGCGTTTTTTATAAGTTTTTGGCTTAGATTTTTTATTAGTTTAAAGAAAATCAATAATTACCACACTTTAATAAAGAAACTATCAAGTTTGCTTTTATTTATTATCTCTCTTCAACATTATTTTA
Source organism: Adenophora triphylla var. japonica (assembly GCA_022495995.1). Lineage (NCBI taxonomy): Eukaryota > Viridiplantae > Streptophyta > Magnoliopsida > Asterales > Campanulaceae > Adenophora > Adenophora triphylla. The sequence goes on from JAFEMH010005745.1 coordinate 27,835, forward strand.
TACAATAAAACAATTAATACAATGATCCAAGTTTCAATGGGATAAATTAGAAAATGAATATTTTCAAAATAAAAGTGACAATTATTTTGTACCAACTTTTTTAAAGAAACTGATGTAGCCACTAAATAATATCCCATTCATTAATTTTGCAAATATATATGAGGGTGCTCAAATTAGAAACTATTTTAGATTAAAATCATGAGAATCATTTTCTACCATTGGATTAAGATAAATTAATTATTAGATATACTTTTATAAAAGAACTATAAAAGAACAGTGGCATTTTTGTAATTTTTGTGAAAGTTGGAAGGTACTGCCACGTCATCATTTAAATTTTCCCAAAATTTTAAAATTAAATATCTCAAAATCTATAAGTCAAAAAAAAAAAAATCCGAGAACACTGTTTTTCTCGTCTCGACGAGGCGAATCAAACTATATCCCTAAAAATAGGGTTTTGAAAAAAATACGTTGAACAACAATGAAATTCTCAAAATATATTTGGATTCATTAGCTAATTAGCTACTGAATTCAAGTATATTTTTAACATTGCACTTGAATTCATCAAAAATACACATGGATTCAGTAACTAAGTAGCTACTTAATTTATATGCAATTATCAAAATACACATGTATACAGTACCTAATTAGCTACTGAATTCAAGTGTAATGTTCAAAATACACATGTATTCAGTAGCTAACTAGTTATTGAATGTAATATTCAAAATAAATATGGATTCAGTAGCTAAGTAACTACTGAATCCAAATGAAATGTTCAAAAATACACATGTATTAGCTAACTAACTGCTGAATCCAAGTATAATATTAAAAGTACACATGGATTCAGTAGCTAACTAGTTATTGAATCCATGTGGAATCAGGGTTGCGGGATACTCTCATCTAGACATCGAATCGCGTATCGATTCGCAGGTATCGATTCGCGATTCGATACCGAATCGATACGCTGGAATTCGCGAATCGTAATCTTCGATTCATGTTCCGATACCTTGAAAAACATCTTTGAATTCGCAATTAATGTCCTCTAGATATGAAAAGGCATTGTTGCAATAAATGCTGCCCATTAACTATTGATATGTTCCAAGGCAATAAGGAAAAAAAGAGGAAAAGGTTATGTGAAGATGAAAAGCCTTTGCTGGCTTTCATTCAGTATGTTAACAAGGAGGAAGAAGATAAAGTTGCCAAAAATTCGAATAGGTCATGGATATGCAACTTTTGTAAGTGCAGATTTTCGAGTTCGTATACTAGAATCCATCATCAACCAAATAAGGTATTTTTTCGGTGATGTAATAGAACGTTAAAATATTTTCTATGAAAAGTAAATCTATTATTATTATTATATATTTTTTTAATATTTATTTAAATCAAACGTACTAATATTGCGAATTCGCGAATCACAATAATTGTAATACTCTACGTATCGGATTCCATTGATTGAGCGAATCGTGAATTCGAATCGCGAATTCGAATCGGAAGAACTACGAATCGTGCAACCATGTGTGGAATGATCAAAATACACATGGATTCAGTAGATAACTAGCTACTGAATCGAAATGTAATGTTCAAAATACGCATGAATTCAGTAGCTAACTAGCTAATGAATTCAAGTACAATGTTCAAAAATGCACATGAATTCAGTAGCTAACTAGCTACTGAATTCATGTGCAATATTCAAAATACACATGTATTCAGTAGCTAACTAGCTACTGAATCCATGTGCAATGATCAAAATACATATGGATTCAGTAGCTCACTAGTTACTGAATGCAATGTTCAAAATATATATAGATTCAGTAGCTAAGCAGATACTGAATTTTCAAAAATATAAATGGATTCAGCAGCTAACCAGCTACTGAATCCATGTGTAATGTTCAAAATACATATGGATTTAGTAGATAATTAGCTATTGAATCCTAGTGAAATGTTCAAAAATACACATGAATTCAGTAGATAGGTAGCTACTGAATCTAAGTACAATATTCAAAAATACACATGTATTCAATAACTAAGTAGCTATTGAATTCAAGTGAAATATTAAAAAATACTCATAGATTCATTAGCTAAGTAGCTAATAAATCCAAGTGTATTTTAAGAATTTTATTGTTATTCAACATTTTTTTCAAACCCGTATATTAAGGGATGTAGTTTGATTCGTATTATCGAGACGAGAAAAACAGTATTCTCGAATATTTTTTTCGAATTATAGATATTGAGATCTATAATTTTGAAATTTGAGGGAAATTTGGATGATAACGTGATAGGTTTTGAATTTGCAACATCAAATAACATTCTACAGTTTTGTCCTTATCTATCCTATTAATTGCAAAAAATATCACCGCCTCTATTCATGTAATTTCTAATATAAACCCTTGTTATATCTCTTATTCATTGATTCTCATTGAAGTAAGACTCTCTCTCTCTCTCTCTCTCTCTCTCTCTCTCTCTCTCTCTCTCTCTCTCTCTCTCTCTATATATATATATATATATATATATATATATATATATATATATATATATAATGTTCAAAAATTGAAAAAGTTACCAAATCCTTCCTCACTATACAAAAAATTGTAATTAACACCAGAGGCGGATTTACTGTTACAGGTGCGGGTACACGTGCACCCGGACAAATTTTTTTACCAGTTTAAATTTTTTTTATTTTTTTTACCAGTTTAAATCCTTCCTCTCAAGTTTTTTCATTGTTTCAACGCCAATTGTCCAACGCACGGTTCCAGCGAAGCTACTCAGCGAGCGACGACGAGGATCTTGGATCGTCTTCACAAATCTATCTCATTCTTCATCAAGCTTCAATCTTCTGTCCTCTGGTAAGTATCTCAAACCCTCAAATCTCTCCTTTGACTTTTCTCTCTCTCATTCAAGTAAAATTGAAATCTAGGGTTTAAAAATATTTTTTGGGCTTTGATTTTTTTCCAGATTTAGTGGGTGATTTATATATGTGTGTTGATTAAATGTTTGATTTTAAATATACATGTGTTTGATTTTCAATTTTTTTGTCAATCACGCCCCAATTTTTAATATATGTCATCATGTTTTTATTATTAATTTTACTTTGTTGATTAAATGGTTATTTCGTTAAATTTTTGTGTAGGATATTTGGTGGTGTTATTGTTGATTATTGAATATGGACAAATTCCTCATCAAATGAAAAAAAATTGGGGATGGTGAAACTAGTTTTGGGGTGGGTAATTCTAGTAGTGCACCAAGTCAACAATCGGTTCCCGTTATGGCCTCTGCTAGTAAAAATTTTGTTGATTTGAATAGTCTTCCTTCGGATCCTGCACTTAGAAAAAGAATTTCTAAATATCATCCAAATCAAGTAGATGATATTAGAAGATACATCTAGTAAAGGGTCCTTGTCAACCCCACGGTCATGATTTTCCTTCAAAGATGATTGGAACTAAAATGCGTCCCTTTAATCCGAAATGGTTCAAAGAATAAGGTAATTGGTTAGAGTATAGCATTGCAGAAGACAAAGCATATTGTTTGTGTTGTTATTTGTTTAAAGATCAATCATGTGATCAAAGATTTGGTGCTTCTACATTTATAAGTGTTTGTTTTTCTAGTTGACATAAAAAGGAGAGGTTTGATTTACATGTTGGTGGAGTCAATAATTTTCATTATATTTCATTAAAGAAGTGTGAAGATCTAATGAGACAAAATCAATCTATTAAAGGTGATTTTCATAGACAAGATGATGCTTTGAGAAAGGATAACCGGATTCGACTATGTGCTTCAATTGCTAGTTGTAGACTTGTTGAATCAAGGGCATGCGTTTCGTGGTCATGATGAGTCAGAAAATTCTTTGAACCAAGGGAATTTCCTTGAAACGCTAAAGGCTCTAACTCTTCAAAATGAATCTATTCGCAGTGTGATTTTGAAAAATGCGGACAAAAAGAATTGTCAAATGAAGTCTTTCAATTCAAAAGGATATTGTTCATTGTTTTGCTCAAGAGATAGAACAAAAAATCATTGAGGAGTTTAAAGATGATTATTTTGCATTGTTGGTTGATGAGTCTAGCGATGTGTCTAAAAAAGAACAAATGGTCATGGTTTTGCGATATGTGGACTCTTATGGATATGTAAAAGAGAGGTTCATTCGTCTTGTTCATGTGTTGGAGACTTCTGCTTCGTCTTTAAAAGCTGTTATTAATGGTGTGTTAGCTGACTTGAATTTGAGTTTGATGAAAGTTAGAGGTAGGGTTATGATGGGGCTAGTAATATGAGAGGTGAATCAATGGTTTGAAAACTTTGATTATGAGAAAAAATCAATTTGTATATTATGTTCACTGTTTTGCTCATCAGTTACAATTAGCTCTTGTTGCTTTGGCTAAAAATTATGATGATATTGAGGATTTTTTCAGAATGATTTCCACCATAACAAATGTTGTTGGAGCATCTTGTAAACGTAAAGATATGCTTCGATTACGACAAGCTGCAAAAATGACAGAAGAAATCGGTAATGATTTAATTGAGACATGAATAGGATTAAATCAAGAGTTATGTCTTTCGAGAGCCGCTGATACGCGTTGGGGGTCTCATTTTAGATCATTGTTGAACTTATCTGTCATGTTTTCTTCTGTTGTTGAAGTTCTTGAAGTTGTTTCTTATGATGCTACTGAGTCGTCATAAAGAAATCAATGCTACTGAGTCGTCACAAAGAAATCAAGCACGTGGTCTACTTGGATATTTGCAGTCATTTGGTTTTGTCTTTAATTTGCATTTGATGTTGACTATTCTTTCGATTACAAATGAGTTGTCACTAGCTTTGCAAAGGAAAGACGCAAATATTTTGAATGCTATGTCGCTTGTTAAATTGAGCAAGGAAAGATTGCAAATGACAATAAGTGATGGGTGGGAATCTCTCCTAAAGAAGGTAATTGACTTTTGCAGCAAGAATAACATTGATAGTTTGGATATGAATGTTGACTATGTTAATCGTCACTGTCCTCGCCATAAGACACATGTTACAAACGATTTTCATTATCGTGTGGAGTGCTTCCATGCCATTTTGAATAAACAAATTTTGGGAGATTAATGATCGGTTCAATGAGATAAATACTGAGTTGCTTCTTTGTGTTGCTAGTTTGAATCCAAGTGATAGATTTGTTGATTTTGATTCATCAAAATTGATAAGGTTGGCTCAGTTTTATCCGGATGACTTCACTTATCAAGGTAATGCTCTTAAGTATCAACTAGAGACATATATTATGGATATGCAATCGGATGACAGATTTGGTCAATTGAAGGGCCTTCCGGATTTGTACTTACTTCTATTGACAACAAGAAAATACTTGTCGTATCCATTGGTGTTTCGACTATTGAAGTTGGCTTTAATTTTGCCTGTAGCAACGGCAAGCGTGAAAAGATGTTTCTATGGGATGAACTATGTCAAGAACAATTTACGAAACAAGATTTGTGATCAATTTTTGAATGATTGTCTTGTATGTTATATTGAAAAAGATTTGCTTAGGAAAGTAACGAATGATGATGTTATTAAACGTTTTCAAAGTATGAAAACGCGTAAGGTACAAATTTAATTCGAATATTTGTAAATTTTTTTTTCTATGAGACAATTGTATTCGAATTTATGTATTGTAATGTAATTGCGCTTCGAAAATTTTTAGTATGAAGTTATGTAGTGTAAATTGTGCACCCGCCCGCAGTTAAGAGATCATATATCCACCACCGATTAACACTTACATTTGTAATCCAATACCGTGAGAACATTGAGGGTTATTATGTACTTATGTTACTAACAATGCTTAAATTTCATATTTATATACTAGTGTCTCTCAAAGTAAAATTTGAAAATTTATTTAGAGACGGAACAATATTTTTGAATATATATATATATATATATATATATATCCACTCCTTAACTCTCCTGTTGTATGTATACATACTAGAATAAGCCCGTGTCTAAGGACACGTTATTATTATTTTTTTTTTAATTAAGCCCGTGTTCGAGGACACTTTTTTTTTTTTTTAATTTAAAAAAAAAAAAATTTAAGGGCAAAAATTAATTTTTAAAAAAATATATATATTTTAAGGGCAAAATGGGAAAGGGACAAAATAGTGAGGGCAAAATGGAAATTTCGACCAATAAAACTATTCATTCAACTGTTCATGGCATCCCTCATTTATACTATAGATTGAGCTAGGACGGAAAGAGTATGTCTAACTCACGTATCGAGTATTTATACATATTTGGCTATATGATACATGTTGAGCTGGATGTAAAGAGTATATCTGGAATATTACAAATGATCCTGAATTTAAAAAATGGACAATCATTTCGGTATTATATTCAAAGTTGGTAATAATAATGCAATTTTTCTTCCAGTTGAACAGCAACCAAAAACATTAGAAACAGAGAGATCCAAGCTTCAAGCACCATATGATCATATCTGTCAGGCAAATTTACAGAATTTCTCAACCATTTTCTCAGAGAGATTCAGTTCAGGGCTCTGACTTGTACATAAATAGAACTGGATCCATCATTGGATTCATAAATTCGATTTCATTGGGTCGTAAATTTCTATTATTTCAACAAATTGCTCCTACAAAATACTGAACACTACGAAACTAAGGTTAATGGGCAAAAGGGTCCGACTAAAAGAAGAAAAAAATATGTACAAAAATTGATCATTAACCAGACTCCCGTACACTCCCATTTACCACCACTAGCACCACTTTAACTCCTTGTACTGGCTCGGGTAACTAGGGCGTCAGGACTAGAAAATTATATACCAAAACTGCCCTTAGCTATACTGATGGCTGCAGATTCTATAGGGTACCATGAATAAGTAGAGGCAAATACCTGATCTGTCTGCACAACCAACACGTTAGGGTCCAACTGATAGAACCTATAAACAAATGAGAAAAGGTTCTTCTCAAAAATGCATATAGAAATAGCTACATGTACTCTCTTGCTCTGCAGCTGCCAGCTGACAAGCTCAATCCCGCATCATGAAACTTAAGTTTGCCAAACTACCCATCGTCATTAGAGTCGCCATAAGAAGCTTTGATAGCCTCAGCAGTCATGAGAGCAGATACAGCCTTGTGAATTGCCAGATCTGCCCTGTAAAGCAATTTTTGAGCTCTTTCTCTCTTTAGTTTAGCCATGTTGAGAGCGTGTTTTGCAGCACCCGATGCATCTCGTAATCTGAACTCATCAAGATCGGGCCCACCCAATTGTTCAATCCGATGTCTATAAGAAGGTTCTGGCTGATGATCAGGTAAGTCCATATTCCAATGGTGGACCCCATTTCTCTTGACGTTCTTTCTCTGTTGGTTGAATGAAGCCACCGTCTTTGTATTACTTGGGGATGACAAAGAACTAATCTTTTTTGAGTTCTGCCAGTGAAATCTTGGGTGGTGATCCCACTCTGACGCGTCAGCATTTAAAGAGAAATATCCATGGCCAATAGCATCTCTTGGCGTGAATACCCTATTTGAAGGGTGAAGCAGTGGGGAAAGATCTGAAGATTCATGGCTATTGCTAGGGAATGCATTCCTCTCATCTCCATAAGAAACCCCGTTCACTCTCCTTCCTGTTGAGGGGAATAAGCAAGTGATTTATACTATTGTACAAGTAGTATACAAAGTTCGCACAAGCACTTGATATGGGAGGGTAGAGAGTGAAATACTCCCTCCGTCCCAAAACAAATGTCGCATTTAACTTGTCAACGTTTTAAAGGAATGTGCTTTACTTGTTTGCACATTACTTGTACCATAGTATAATATGGTTTCCTTATTTAGAAATGCGACATTTATTTTGGACGGGTCAAAGAGGAAAGTGCAACATATTTAGGATGGAGGGGTTTGAAGTTACCAAGGGAATGAGGACTATCATGATCCCCATAGAATACATGGTTGTTCAAAGAAAGTGAATATTTCTTGTGTGGCCTGTGTTTTGAACCCTTGTGCGCTACTTCTAAACCTCGTGGTTTCAGACAGAAGGCAAACATGGGTGGTTTTTCAGCGGAAGGTGCCTTTTCTTGGGACCCAGAGGATGGCGCTGTGATGGACTTGCCCGTTAATTGCTCCCACTGCTTCACTTGCTGCTGATACCTTTCCCACAAAGGAGGCTGGTAGAGAACGCATAAAATTAAAAATTAGGCTACAAAGCACCAAGTCATTAAGTTTTATTTATCAAACAGAAAACCAACAGATCAAACAACTCCCTGTGAAAGCTGGAACAGCAAAATAATAAATTATTGAAGCAAACAGCGTACATGACTTTCTATCCAAGTTCGCTTGGTTTGATCCTAAATCTACATGCTTTCCCACCATCTCGTAACTTAGGCTTCATACATGTAAGCAAATAAAGGCTGAGTATCGCCTTTAGAGCCAACACAAACATTATTTCGGAGTGACATGTCGATACGGATAAAAAATTGCAAAATTATACACCTGAGAGATCTACCCTAGTATAGTAGCCTGAGTTAATAAAGCATCATTGAACTTGTGATGATTTGAAATATGTTTTCAAACAGAGTGCATCAAAAACTCAACAATTGTGACCAAACGGAGATAAAATGTGTAAGATAACAAGGATCAGATGCATATTGTGGCAGAACAAAGATGAAATGTGTAATATAACATGGGTAAATGCATTCATATTTTCATCAACACTTGTGATCATTCTTTCTCCTGTTTATCTTGCGCTAATGGACAGCTCTAACATGTATCCATTTGAGGATTAAAACTACAGATCAAATAAGAAAGCAAGTCCAATCAGAAGAAACACTACCAGCCAACTGTTTACATCATCTGAAGAAGATTTGACATGTATACATCCACTTGCCAGGTCCAAGACCATATTTGTCTCCATAAGTTGCAATTCATGAATCGAAAGGGGAAGCAGACATATGCATCAGCTTATCCACAACTATACTATTTCATGAGTAATAGATTGGATACCCAGTATGAGTCTTGAATGATGAGAACACAAATCAATAATTGACAAACTAAGTTTGGTGGCCAGTATTTTGTGACTTTTTTTGTGCCTGTATAATGCTCGTATTTCATGCCAGCGGAACCACTTAGATCCTTTCCTATTACTGACTTCTTTCCTCACGTCAGGGGAAACATTTCCTGTGGGGTTCCCTTCCAGAGATTCAGCGCACTTTGAACACTTAGCTGCTCTAGTTTTCTTTAATATTCTCTTCTTTGTTTCTTTTTATTTTTGTCTGAATAGACTTATCTGTCAGCTTATTGTAGCAACTTTTATTTTAAGTTTTAACCCTAACAGATTCTTTTCAGATCCCAAATGAAAACAAATAGCATTAGACAACAAGGTGAATGCAAGTTGAAGACCAAGCTGCAGCAGATCACACACAATATCCAAAACCAAAACTAACCCCAGTCGATAAAAACATAAAAGGTTGCAATTGACTTGAATATGAGGTTGCCAGTACAGGAAAGTTCCGAACACATCGAAGCTATGACGAGGAAGCTATATTATGTTTAAAACTGAATATTATGCTCCTGAACATTTCTCTTTCCGGAGGAAAATCGCTCCAGCTTTCAGAAATCAACATCTATAAATTACATGAGCAGATGAGCTTAGAATCTCCACATCAGAGAGAAAGAAAGAGAATAAGCATCCTTGTAACAATTCAATTAATCCCCAAAGAGACCTCAGCTCTCAATTCAAATGATGCAACTAGCCTCTATGTAAACATTGAACTACACTAAAGTTTGCGATTTCTCAAATAACCCAAGTTAATCAATCTCAACCCACCCCTTGACATGAGTTTCTTTGAGCCACTATATCCCACCCAAGCATCATCCTACACCCAAAATAGAAGACTTCATCAACAATGACACCTGGATATATGAAGGCATCCTCATTCAACACCCTAGCAGCAGTTTAACCTTCTCTTTAGAAGACCTAATATAAACACTGCTAGCGTTGCAACAAAGGTTTTTAACTTTCTCTTGATTACCCTCTGTCTAACTTGAGACATGCACTGCTATGAGCATCACGCATTCACAAAAATTTCAAACGGGCATCCAAAGCTATCTTCTTCTACAGATATTAAGCTCGCTGTTAAGAAATCAAAAATCATAAGACTAACTCAAATACCAAATTTAATAACATACCGCATTTCCAACTATTACTTAGTTCAAGGACTGGCCATCAGAAACTATCCTAAATTAATTAATTTATACAAAAAAAAAAGATCAAATTATCACTAAGAAGCTGCCCATGTGAGCCTCAAGTTACAGTCACTCTGATAATCACCACATTCTTACAGCTGCATGCTAGAAATTGCAACTCCTCTAGTGGAGACCCATAAAGAAGCCAAATACACAGCTCAGCTGACAGCAACTGTCTGAAAATTGCCTAATCTCTAAAAATCCTATCATTCATCCCTATTCACGTACTCCATAATACTGCAAACAGCCAACATTGCGACAAACAATCCAATATTATTCTTTACCAATCCCCTAACATGCAGCTGTAAGATTGAGATTGCAGAATCCCTGTTTGAGTTGTTTTCTCATACTTTTTCACTGTGTCGTATCCCCAACAATCACGAGAAAAGAGGGAATTCCTCGTAAGCATGCTACTTCACATTAATATAAAATGAGTTCAGAAATATGAATGTAGGATGGTATAAAATGAAGTCTTTTATCATGTTCACTAGCTTTTAAAGGATTGGAAATTAACATATTTCAGTAGACGAGAACAATAAGGGTATTCCAAATATAACATAAACAAAAATATTGGGGAAATGTGACCATTAACAATTCCATGCTCTAGTGACAATTTTACTTCTTTGGATGATAGGTGTCCTATAACCAATTTTTGTATCCGTTTGATTACGCAGTAGGGTATCTATCTTAATGTACAAGTAAAACGACCTGTGATGCATGGACTCTTTTGTTTACCCCGCCGTATCTGTGTCGGACACTCGTACCATAGTCGTGTCGATACGGGTACGGCAGAGTAAACCGAAAAGACTGATCATCACTGATAACCACTACCTACATTGACGGTTATTCAATCACCATCCACCCCCATCAATAAGGGGCCGTTTGGTAGGTCGATAAATGACCGGATAGGATTATTAGTCCAATAAAAGTATGTTTGGTAGATTAAATGCAACCGTAGTAATTATCCAAAGTACAACCTAGATAAGCATCTGAACACCTCTTATCCCCTTCTTATTTATCCTAAAAAAGGGTGGTATTATTAATCCCTGGATTAATAACCTCCTCCCTATTAATACATGTTAATCCTATCGGCCTACCAAACGAGCCCTAAAAGTACCTTTTCTCAAAGGTTCAAGCAATTGACACATCCATATCCTCTTCTTCTCCTTATTCTATATCCATAACCGTTTCAGTTTCTCCAACAGAACACAATGGTTACAAACCATATTCTGAGGCAGTCATATTCTAGAACAAGAAAAAAATAAAAATTATTGACCTATCTAGACAAAAGTACGAACCACTTCAATGTTTTGTTTTTTCACACAACATGCAAATCAGTACACCAAAAGATCAAACCTATACTTGTCTGAAAAATGGTTGCACAGTGAGATTTACAGTGAAGTGCTGTAGAACTTTGGATAAAATTCCCTCTTCAGCAAGCCTTATCTAAAAGTACACCTTGCATCCAGTCGCAACTGCAACTGTAACCAACGACAACCATCGTTTAGGGACAAAGGGAGTAAAGAAATTATCAAGGCATCCTGATTAATTAGCCAGACATCTTCGGCCCCCAATATACCAAACGTCCCAATAATTCCATAACTGTACTTCGTATATTGAATGATTTACTTGCACCTTAGTTTTAAAGACATACACCATTTTAATCTAAATACAAATATCTTTCTTTTCATTTTAGTTGAACTCCAAATTAAGATCACTAGCTAGATCTTGCAAGTTCCAATAACAAACTTGATTAACTCTTTCATCTGCCACTTTCGCGTACAACATAGTCTGAGACGAGTACTCACTATTTAAATCATGTAACATCGATACATCACCATTCAAGTAATTAACTTTATCACTCTTCCCAATTGCGTGAACAACTATTCACTTTGTGCACTATGTTTTCATTAACTTGGGAAGCTGTTCACAGTATGTAATCATAGTTATCAAAAGCGCGCCTAGGCTCCGGGCGCAGAGAGGCTCAGCTTTGGAGCCTGGATTGTGCTAGGCGAGGCGCTGTTTCATAGGCGAGGGATTAGGCGCGCCTAGGGCTGAAGCGCGAGCCTTGATGGTGTGCGCTTAGGCTCCGGACACAATAATTGACCAACAATTAAATCGTAATTAAACCTAATACGCGACTAATACTCTTCTCTGCCACGACTCTCTCACGTACACGTGTCATAACTCTGTATAAGAGTAGCGATCACTAGGAACTCCTTCAAACTAACAGCGACAACCTCTGGCGACCTGGGAAGAACTCCGGCGATCTCCCTGATCACTTGATGTTGTATGTATACTATATTTTTAGTATAGTATACATACATTTATGACATATAACGTATGTTTTTGCTTGTTTCTTTTATGACTTATAATGTATGTTTGATTTACTACTTGTATTTGATTTATTGCTCATCTTGATGTTGTATGTATACTATATTTTTAGTATTTTAAGGCATTTTTGCGTCGTCACTCGGGCGCGCGCCCGCCTTGCGCCTAGGCTCCGGGCACACCTTTTGCGCCTTGGTGCGCCTTGGGCCTTTAATAACTATGTATGTAATCATACTGCATCTAAAGTAATTAGTAAAGCTGACGAACTAGGATTTAGAATTGCATATGAAACCTTACCACATCTTTTGTTCCACATGAACGCTTGAAGTTTAACCCACAACGCCTATGCCTCCTTCCCCCACCCCCTCCCCCCAAACAACATCCTACAGCATGTCTCGAATCCTAAACTTAAAACAGAGAACAGGCAATGCCACATAATCTGTCGCTTGCAGAAAATTCATTCAGAGAGCAAGCATATTTTCAAGTAGTTCAATGCAATAGTTACCACGAACCTGGGGCGTTTCGGGACGCGGGACCGGAACGAGAAATGTGACTTAGTAAATTTTGGGTACGTCGGGGGTAGGATCAGTTGGTACGCAAGTTCGGAACGTGGTAGCGTTTATTGGAAACGTATTAAGGCAGCAAAAAATTATAAAGGCAGATAACATTTAATCTGACCAGCGACAACTCGTTCTCGACCTCTTCCCAACTACTCCCTCCGTCCCGGACCTTGGTGCCTAGTTTGACTTTTCACGTAAATTAAGGAGAGAGTATTATATTGAAAGTGTTGTGAGTGTGAAAATAAAATAGGAGAGAGAATGAGTGGAGGGAATAGTAAATTATAATGGTGTTGTGAGTATTAAAATAATGTAGGAGAGAGAATGAGTGGAGGGAATAGTAAAGATTCCTTTCCATTTTAGGAAATGTGCACGTAGGTTTGGGACGCCCAAAATGAAAACTGTGCACGTAGGTATGGGACGGAGGGAGTATAATTTAAAACGATCAAAATTCAGATCAACCTCTTCCTAGCGAAAATCGAAGTCTCCTTCCAGTTGTTTATATCCCTCTCCATCGTGAAAAGCAAGCCACGGTCAGTTTCTACGATGCCAACTTTTTATATTCCGATGGTTTGAGCGATTTGGGTCGAGTTCCCTAGTAAACTAGGACAAAATGACCCACGACCTGGGACTCGCGTTCTGACACGTGGGACGAGGGGGTAGGGGCCCTCCAGTAACTATAGTTCAATGATAACAGTTTATGGCGAAGAAAAAAAATGTATTCACAATGCAGCAAATACATCAATACAAACTTAGCAAAATTGAGTGCTGGTACTTTTCTAGTTATTTTAGTATTTAAATTTCTTAGTCCATTTAGTATTAGTATATAATTTTTCTAGTTTATGTAGATTAATGTTCCCTTCTCCTAGTATTGTCAGGAAAGTTTAAGTTTATGAAATACTGAGTATAGCTCTAATCTAAGTGTGAGCTTCTTTCTTCTTCTACCTTTCTACTTCTATTTCTTAAATTTCTATCGCTTTCGCTTACATCTGCCATCAGGTACTAATCATGTCATCAATATCCAGTTCAAGTAAGCATGCATATTGTGTAGTGCAATGGCAAATAAAAAACAAGTAGACATGCAGGTACCTGGAGTTGTCGGATTAATGCCATCCCCCTCCTCTGTCTCTTCTGTTGCCAATGCTCATAGATGGCTTTTATCACTTCACTGGGGCCTGCTTCGAAATCTTCAATTTCATCAACAGTAAAGTGATCGCACTGCTGGGCATACGAGACTTTCTCAAACATGTCCATCGTCTTCTCGAACAACTCATCAGATACCATTTCACATTCACCCTCTTGAGTCTGCAAAAGTTTTCTGTTTTTCTCAATCCACTCCTCGTCATCGCTATCCATGTCATATAAGATGTGTGATGGATCCATCGCCATATCCACATCAGTTTCAACCTGGCGGAAGTACTTTGGACTGCAAAGAAATGGCTTGTCTGCTTCATATTCATCAAATTCCTCAATTAAACGAACCCCAGGAATAGGAATGTTTTTTACAGAAGCCGCACGAAGGTTCCGATTATGACACTCTTCATGCATCTCTTTGAAAAGTATCCACTGGCTCCTGTCAGGAAATTCCAGGGCCCAATCTTTTCCGCCTTTCCACATCATAGCATGGGTGTACCTGTTTGTTGAACCAGGCTGCAAATCCTGGGTCACCTTATGTGAATATTTCGTCATGCCACGAAGTTTTACAGCAAGTCTCCACTCATTCTGATCTGTAACCTCCAAAAAAACTCGTGCTCCGCATTCTCTCCACCCTTTGTCCCCATGTGTAATCAAAAGATTTGCATCACAAGCTACCAACTCCAGATTTCTTCGAGAACCTCTAGTACCATCAAATATCCTCTTCTCATTAGCTCTCCTAATTCTTTTGAAAGAAATACCGTTTTGAGTATGGATTTTATGCTTTGAGTTAAGGTCCGAACCTCCAAAAGGCATTGTGTACTGAACCTGTGTACGCGGTTTCCTAGGTCCACTGCCGAAGCCATTTGGAATGAAGCCTGTCCTCCGCTCAGGCCGTGCGTGCGATAGATGTCCATGTGATGAGGTACTTGGGCTAAATCTGTTACGAGACCACAAGCTTCTAGGTGTCGTAGGGTTGGGGCTGCAGACAATGCCGTCACTCAAATTCCACGCCAAATCAGAAACCTGTGGGGTACCATTTCCCCGTTCAAGATCCCTATCAACCTGGTCACATGCTGGAATTTCAATACTCATGCCATTAAAATCAGAATAACAACTTGCAGTAGACCTTACTGGAGAAGCATGATCATCAGGAATTGCAGCCCGTAATGAATGCAGAATCTGCTCTGGACGTGGATAGCTACCTTCACGATACTCTAATTTACTACTCACACCAACTGCACTATTTACAGGATCTCTGTAGCATGTGGATGTCTCCGCAACATCTAATTTGTCCTTTAGTAGATTTAGAGATGATTTCATAAGACCGCCACCAATACTTTCCAAGTCCACCTCCTTCTCCATCCGTGGTTTCCTGCAATTTATTCCAGAGAAAGCAGCACCAGTGAAAACTCTTGGGTTACTAATGGAATCGCTACCCGCAGAATCTTCAGACAGGTCAACATCCAGAGATCCTTCATCTGGAAGAGACCGGCTAGTGTCACCTAAGCAGTCAAGTGAATAAACTGAACTGTGGTCCTGAAGACTGATGGAAGTAATACTATGTTCCATCAAAAGCTTTAGATGCAAGCTAAGAAAGAAAGTTGGCGCAGCTGTAAAAGACAGAGCAAATGGAGGAAGAGTGCTCTGCTTTAAACGTGACCTAGAAGAGGGCCAGCTCCTATGTAAATTGCAAGACTTCCTCAGGACACCCAGCATGGATCTCTTTCGTAAAACCTGATAAGCCGAGAAACAGAAAGCATTTAATACAAGTGCGTGAACAAAGTTTTTCTGCAATTCAAACATGCCACTCAAGTAGATTGGCTAAAAACACTTCCAGGGGATTCATATGACAAAAGTTATCATGCTTTATTACCAATCATTGATGGTTTAGGATAGAAACAGAATGTAAAGTGAATACTAAACTGGAGGCTAAGCAAGTAACTGTTCATAAAACTGCATTACTAGTCATATAAAAAAACACTTCAGGTTCAAACTTCGGTATTCCAGGAAAACAGAACAAGTGCATCAAAAGAAACAATACCTTGGAGGAGGATGAGCTTGTGCGTAAATGCCTACTTCCACCTTCAAGCAATTTAATGTTGTCATATGTGCATTCAGGTAAAGAGAGCCGCTTAGAGTGTAAACAATGAGGCTGGAGCTCAGCATCAAGATACGACCAGTTACAATCATTGAATTTGGAGAAGCTGTAGTATGCATAAGTACGTTGCTTTCTAATGTCTTGAATACACGAAAGTTTAAATCTTACTGAAGTCATGGGCATTTGAAAGTCAACACATTTACCCTGCTTATCGGGTTCATGAAATACTGCCATGACTAGGAAAACAAATGCAACTGCTTGCTTCAAACAACCTTCGAACAAGAAAAATCTTAATCCAACAACATTGTCTACAAAAAGTACCTCCAATTGAACAGTAGGCCAAGTACGCATGATGGTACCGTATCTGAGTAACATTATATTATGGATAAACCAAATATTCTCGGCACCAAGAGTGTTATACAGGAGAGGATGCAGTGATACACATACCTCAAACCTCAATTCTTTAGATTCTCTAAACGTCGCATTTAATTCTAACATCCCGGAATTATTAAGTGGCCAAATTAGCTCATTGGAGCATGAGCATCCAAGAGAAGCATCATCCTTTTCTGATGATTGAAAGCTACGAGCAACAGGGTTACAAGAAGTGGCGCCTCCAGGAGATCCTCCAGATGTATTCTTTTTGCGCCTTCTGACATAAACAACTGGAAGATGCCCTCCTTTGGCTCTACTACCTTCCAGTACAGACTTATCATCATTTCTGTCATCAGTTGATCCTACGGGTAAGGTAGAACTGTGACAGAGATTACTAGTTTCACTTTCCAACAGACTCGTCCTTGCATTCCCACAGGCAACCTCAGATTTCTCAGAGGAAGGCGATGTCAGAACACTAAAGGACAGATGTGACTTTTTCTGCTTTTTCTCAGAACCAGAAGCAGAAGATTTCATACGAATAGAAGAACGCCCCAGCCACGAGATGATCGGCTCAGATTCCATATGGCTCCCTGAAGAGTCATCATCCATTGTATTCAAGTTTTGTGTTTCTGTGTCTGGGGGACAAGCTTCAATGGCAGATTCTTTTATCTTCGCTCTAGAAGGAACTTCACTAGGGAGAAGAAGAAGTTTAAATCTCTCATTTTGGAGGCTAATCCATTCCTCATCCCGGTCATCATATTTGATATGATGAAGCTTTCCTTCACTGTCATAATCATTCACCAGGCCGTAATACCAACTCTCATCCAAAGGCCAGAAGATCTTTATCCTCCGGTTCAAAAACCATAATGCATCCAGATCCCTGGAAAGAATTTCATAAAAATGACGCCGTTTCCTAGAGAGACCCTTCCCTTTAAGCTGTTTTCTTGGTCTCAGTACTCGGCTAGCGGCATCAGCAGATTCAGATTCTGGACCAGCTGCTAGCTCACGGTTACCAAGCTTCCGAGTAGGTGATGTCAGGAAAGACAACCCATTTGCAGTTGAAGATGGAGAAGTTATACCCTGTGAAGAAAACCCAGTACAGCTTGGGTCAAATCGAGACGAAAGCATTCTCGCAGCATTCTGTTCTAGGTTCTCCTCATCATCTCCGTGGATAACATCAATATTGCTGATAACATTGCCAACTGACGCCACAACGGACTCACGACCTGATGTTGGAACCTTTCTTTTCCTATGATTGTTCAAGCGCTTTCTAGAAGATGCATCACCATTATTTACAGTCAAATGACCACCTTCACTCCTATCAAGCTGTGATGAACTAACTGCTGCCAACTCCTTTTCTCTCCTATTTGCCTTGGAATCATCCGACCCTCTCTTCCGCTTAACTTTAGGACTAACATCTTTGCCCCCAGAACATTTACTCAACTTACTCACCTCTGCAACAGAGCTTATTTTAATTCCCTGAGGCTCCGGGATGCCAAAAACTTCATTCTGCTGAATCCCCCTTTGCTCAGATTTTGAACTTTCTTTACCTACAGATGGCTCAGGCTTACTCGAAGAATCATTCAGCTGAATTTCCTTTTGCTCAACTTTTAACTTCGTTTTACTTCGTGAAGACCCTGGCTTCCTAGAAACATTACTCCGGTGCATTTTTTCCTTGCCATGCTCTTTTGAAATGGTTTTATCAATCGCAGGCTCAGACTTCCTAGAAGCTCCACTCTGCTGAATTTCACTGTTATCAACGGTTGAGTTCCCTTTACTTTCCAAGAGCTCAGCATTCTTACAAATTTCATTCAGCAGAACTCCGTGCTTATCAACTTTTATCTTGGCACTCTGATCGATCGAACCAGACGACCCAGAAGGTTTAGCGGACGGGTTCTTTGCAAACTTATTCCTCCCCACTGACCCTCGCCGCCGCTTCGGGATGCATAAACCACTACCATTACTGTCCAAATTAAGCAAATTGTTGTTCAGACCACCCCCACTACTGCCATTTAACTTCTGATTCAAACCCATTCCTGCCCCATTGCAACCTTCAGAACCCAAAACAGACCGGGCAGGAGAATCATCTAAACTGTTCTTACTCTTTTTCCCACTATGCTCAAAACTACTAAGAGACACCTCCTTCCTACTCTTCCTTTTCTTCTTACTTCTAACCTCGTCACCATTTCCTACTGTCCCAATCTTCCCTGTATTATTACAACCCTCTTTCCCACTCCCACCACCACTAGACTTGTACAAACTTGGTATATCCAAAGATTTGGTTTTCTTAACAATCTCAAAACCTCCTCCTGACGTTCCCACACTATTTTCCATCAATACCCAAACACCCCAAGCCAATTCCCCCAATTCCCAACTCCCATCATACACACCTACTACTCCATTTTACCAGATCTGTCAAATCCAAAAAATTCAAATAAATTCAAACAAAATCACACAAAAACTAAATCACCATTTCATAACAGAACAATCAAACAACGTCATCATGCATGCGCTTTATAAAAAAAAAAAAAAATACCTGTCGTCCTAGTAAGCATCGACAGATGAGATAGAACCCCCAATCGAGAAGATCAACACCTGAATTCGTCAATTCCGAAGATTGAAGAGCAAGAGGTAGGACGCTAGGGCTCGATTCGAAACCCTAATTTGATCCGTCGAATTTTTGTGAAATTTTTTAACTTTTTTTTTTCACCTAGAGAGAGAAGGATAGAGAGAGAAGAAAATTAGGGCTCCGTTTTGGATCGCGAGGGTTAGATGCCAATTGAAAAAATAAAATAAATGAAAATAAGTTAACATCATCAGACGACTTGAACCGTCGGATTGGAATTTGGACGGCTTCGATTATCCATGAGTGGTTGAATGCCTAACTGAACAGAATAAATATTGAGCTTTTTAGGTAATAAATCAACGGCTTGGATCCTTTTTTTTTTTTTTTTTGGCTTGGATCCTTAGATGCTTCAATATGAACAGCTGAGATTGATATTTTAAATTGGATTATTCAATTTTTAAGCAATAAATAATCGGTGTGTAGATTTAAATTCTAAAAAAGATTTATCTTGTCAAAAATTTTAATAATTGGAATTTTAAAAGAAAGATTGGTGATGCGCCACCATGAATGACCTAGTAGATACGCGCGCAAATTGATTGACTCATTGTAATGTGACGAAACGTAATTGTTGTAGAATTTGTGAGTGATTATGTGGCGAATGATAGATTTACATTACTTCGAGTATCAGACTCGGCTCAGTTATTAAAAAAGAGTAAAAGGGTACTACTATATACAAGGCATGGATTTACAAGGCATGTACAAAATGACCAAAATACCCTCATATAAATACTTTTAAAAAAAAAATTCTTTCCCCTCCCTCTTCATTTCAAACACCGGTCCCTGTTCTATCTCTCTCTCGCTCTCAAAACCTAAGGCAAAAACAACGACGCTCTCTCTTCTCTCTCTCTCAGTCGACGAACGCCGCCATCACCACGCCGGAAAACATGAAGACAAACCTCCCTACCGGTGGAAAGTCCGCCTCTTCCGCCGCTCCAAAGAAAGTAATTAATTTTAACCTAAAATTTCAATTTGAAAACCCTACAACAAATGTATGCCTAAAATGGATTATATAATGCTTAATGTTGTTTAAGCGTATCCTAAATGGTTCTAATTGCGATTTCGTAACATTAATTTGGGTTTTTTGTTTGAATCGGATACGAATTTGTGTGCCTAAAATTTGAAGTTGTCGGCGTGCGTTTCGTATGAACACATACGAATGGTTACCAACATATCTGTATTGGCATACGAAATGTAACCGATTCATCAGCTTACATTTCGTGTGATAATACTCAATGTTGGTAACATTTCGTATGTGTTCATACGAATGGTGACCAACCTTTCGTGTATTGGCATACGAAATGTAACCGATGAATCGGCTTACATTTCGTATGCCAATACACGAAAGGTTGGTCACCTTCGTATGAACACATACGAAATGTTACCAACATTTCGGGTATTGTCACACGAAATGTCATCTACGAATCTTGAATATTAACCGTCTCTTATTTAATTTTTTGTAGGGACGTAACCCTGCGACGGCCTCTAATAGAAAGAGGAAGGCCGAGGAGGCAATGCAGCCTATGGCGGCATAAACGGTCCAAAAAGAAGAACGACAAGAATGTCGTGATTGCTGAGCCGGATGTGGTTGAGGAGAGTGATAGTAGTGATAGTAGTTATTCTAGTGAGGATTCATCTTCACGTACTATGTCCCGAGGTGCATCTGTGCAGGAGGAGGCACATTTATCTAGTGAGGAGGAGGCGGAGGAGAGTGTATCTGTGAGGCCTCGCAAGAGGCGGGAGGCACGGGGCAGAAAGGGGAAAGGGGCCAAGGATGACGAGCGGCACTGAAGAGTAACCCCGGTGGCGGCCCGAGGAGGTTCGGTTGTTGACGGGTTTGGTCATCATCGAGCCCGTAAGATATGGGAGAACGCCACTTGTGAGCCGTGTTGAAGCGCCAAACAAGGCAAAGAGATTTTAGATAAGTAAGTATATGATTTTGTTTATTATTAAATAGCCATTTGCAAAACATTATCAAGATTCAGATGACATTTCGTATGCCAACATACGAAATGTTGGTGATATTTCGTATGTGTCCATACGAATGGTCATCAACATGTCGGGTATTGGTATACGAAATGTAAACTGATTCATCATTTACGATGTTAATACACGAAATGTTGGTTACCATTCGTATGAACACATACGAAATGTCACCAACATTTCGGGTATTGGCATACGAAATGTCATCCGAATCTTGAAACAGAGGAGTATTAATTATAATTTTTTGTTTGGAATCAATGTGTTCTCCCACGCTTCTTACCTGAGGATGATAGAGCTTGGTGGGCTCGTGTTGAGGGTACCGGCCTCCATTTTCTTCATGATGCTACCATTCGCCGCCTAGCATGGCGCTCCTAACGGCGTGCCAGGGAACTGGTCTCCCGAGACTAATACCTTCCACATGCCGTGGGGTGAGATGACGATCACTATGCATGACGTCACTCATATCCTAGGTATATTCTTGTTTGTTGTCTATTTTTTATAAATTTCATAAATTTTATCAATTTTATTAATTATTTCATTTTCAATTTGTAGGCATCACTGCTCAGTGGCCCCGCTGGGAAGGCGGTTCCGCAGCCCGACGTAGCCGCTATCGTGGCACGCCTTGAGACATGCCTGGAAGGGGACGACCTACTCTTTAGATGGCCTCCGCTGCCTTTTCGAGTCCCCTTCCGACATGATCGACGATGAGCGCGCCGCTACGTACATCATGTTCCTCCCGGGCTCCACGCCGTTCGTGGACAAGACTCAGGATAAGATGCCCTCTCGACTACCTTTCATTGTGCGTGGATATTGACAGAGTGGGGGCTCTATCCTGGGGACACTGGGTTGGCATATCTATACCGGGAGTCGGGAAGGCATCTAGATACGGATGCAAGCGTATCGCGGTTGTTTGAGTCTTTTGGAGGTAATATTTAACAATCATTTAATAATTACAACATGCATTTATGGTTATAACATTGTTAACTTATTTATTTCATACATTTGCAGCCTGGATATACGAGCACTTTCCGGTTTTCCGGAGAGAGATTGACCCGTTATGGACGGAGGGCCACCCGAGGGCTCGTAGATGGGTACGCATGCGATACGGCCGGGTGTGGATATGCCCCATCTATTGAAGTTTCGGCATACCCTGGACACGATGACGGTTGATAGGGTGAGTTAGTTATATTTAAAGTTTTACAAATTATTATTTCGTTGACGGTGTCTAACAAATTCATTTTTAGGTTTGTTGGACTCCCTACGGCACCACCCTGCAGGCGCTTTTACCGGTCTCATACTTTCGTGGGGTTATACGCTTCCAGGATATCACGGAGGCGTATTTGCTCGACCGTGTTACACGCCGCCTGGGATCCAGCAGAAAATCCCCAGAGACCCCATATCTTGCTCCCCCAAAATTGTTCATCGATAGCAGTCAAAAGGGGTACAAGAAGTCCTATGGAGGGCGTGATGATGTATGGGAGGATTGGTTAGAGGACGGCTTGGGGGTTTCGATCCATCGCGTAGATGGGGCCCGTCCGTGAGCACATCCGATCCCGTTATTTCCACGTATATGCAGTGGTTCCTGGCTAGGACTCATGTTCGGATTACTAATCCGAATCATGATGCCCTAGTTAACGTTCCACCACCGCCTAGGATTGTAGAGGCACGAGGCATACTAGTGGAAATGCTCACGGATGACAGCTTATCTCGCTCCCGTCAAAGATAAGATTAGACGGTATTTGAGCCGATCGCGACGCTTCATGATTATTATGTTCATTTTGGTTGTTTATGTTGGTTTGTAAATTTTGGATACAATGTTTGTTTTGGAATATGTTTGAGAATATGTAAATTTTGGATACAATGTTTGTTTTTGGAATATGTTTTGAGATATGAAAATTTTGGATACAATGTTTGTTTATGGAATATGTTTGGAATATGTTTGGGATATGTTTGGGATATGTTCATTTTGGTTGTTTATGTTTTGGAATATGTTTGGGATATGTTCATTTTGGTTTGTAAATATTGTTGGTATTTGTTTCAGTTTGTGTTTCAGTTTGTTGCTCTCGAATGACATTTCGTGTGCTTATACACGAAATGATTTTGCTCATCTCGTATATATACACACGACATGTTTTCTTTTATCTCGTATAAATACACACGAGATACATTACTGGGTAGTTATTGTATTTCGTGTAATTTTCATACGACAAAAATGAAATGAGTCGTGTATATATATACGAGTTATATATGACATATCGTGTATAAGCACACGATATGGTAGTCTGAGAGCAACATCTTCGAAACACAAACTGAAACAAATACCAACAATATTTACAAACCAAAATGAACATATCCCAAACATATTCCAAAACATAAACAACCAAAATGAACATATCCCAAACATATCCCAAACATATTCCAAACATATTCCAAAACTTCATACAAAAAATAATCAATACGCTATACACATAAACTATGGCCTATTTTCTGCAATTCGTGCTTCGTTCGCCATAATGGAGAGTCGGTTGAATGTTTCTATCTGAGTTCTGTATGGCATGATCAGGTTACTTGCGCTTGGATCACGTTTCTCCCCCAATATAGTGCTACCGATGGTATCGGGTAATCACTATCCGACATGTGCAACAAAAAAGTAATAAAATAGTCAAATATAACAAATTTAGAAAATATAGTTAAATGTAACAAATTTAAATAAGATAGTTAAATATAACGCATTAAAGTATCATACCAATATAAAATGGTTTCCCACATGTCCCAACACAAGTGTGTCTCGTGGGTGGTCCTGCCTTCGTGGTACAGCCACCGGTAGGCATGTGAAGCCAGCGGTTTGCGAGTACGAGACAAACACCACATTATACACCGTGGCTATGATGTGCCCTATCTCAGGGAGTATCAACCAATAATATTCCGTACAAGGGGAGGCATAGTGAGTAATGCGACTATAGAGCTCATCCATATCTCGCCAAGGCATAACTCTCTCATAAAGCTCGCGGCGATGAAGCAGCCTCCTTGGCACAATCTCGAGCGCACTCTTTGCCACATCTCCTCTCGTTCCGTATATTTGCGCCGCACGCTCTATATCCACAATTTCCATCACCCATCACATCTCGTGAAGCCATCAATAAATGGGACAATGAGAGGGGTAAGCAACATCCTATGGACAAAGTATGTATATCATCGACTTGTCCATTTCCACGACCCCGCCCCGTCCCCGTCCCCGTCCCCGACCTCGACCTCGACTTCGACCTCGACCTCTCCCACGACCGAAGCGGCTAGTGGTGGAAGAGATGTAGGAGTGGTAGGGCTAGATGGTGTAGTGTTTGAAGCCGATCTCGACATCAAACCCGATTGGGTTGATGCAATAAATGAAGATCTAGACTCGCCGCTAGTGGAGGGTGGTGTAGTAGGGACTCCAAAATGTCCGTTCGCACGCTCCCAATCTCGACAAGACTCTACAACCGGTGGTCCGGTTTATTTGCCTTTGAAATATGATCCGGCTCAAGCATCTCCGGTTTGTGGATGTAACCCTTCATTTATCGTTTGAAATAACCTTCTCTTTACAGGTCCAGGTGCGTTACGCGGTTCATTCAACACAACTTCAAAATCGTGTCCAGCTGGGACAAGATTCTACTTCAATGTCCAACTTCTTCCAAAAACCATGAATCGAGGACAACTCATTCCGGCCCCCAGAGTTTTGTATGCATGCAATCTCGTGACTACATGGAAGTCCACGTGTTCGCCTGTGTAACACCCACACTGAAGGATCCATGACATTATCCCCACAACGACTCCGCTCTTCTTTGATGATGTCCAAAGTCAGTCTTCGACACTCGACCCAATATGTCTTGATACGCATCACATGTCTTCATATCATTTGGAATTCTACTCTTTGATTGCTCCATAGTAGCTTTGATTGTTGTTATTTGGATTTCCATAATCTCATGAGCCTTTTTGAATAATGTGTCAAAAGTAGAAGAAGCACTCCCCAAGGCCTTCTTCAACCTCGTTATGCTCACTCTCTGTTCGTGGTGTGGGTTCCGAAGTGCAAGAATCGATCTGTGTGCATCGACAAAATATTCGTAGAGTATGGAGCAATCCAAGTCTCGCGGAGGTAGGTCAATAAATCAGATAAGATCTCGAAATGATCGCAAAACGATTGCCAACGGGTGTCCCACTCTTCGCGAGTAGCTACGATATTGCTTTATTAAATCTCCTCATGAATGATAGTGCAAACTCATTGCTACCGCTTTAGCCAACGCTCTTTTTTAACATTGACTTCGATATGCCTTCGACACAAATGGTGTGCGGTCTCTGAAATACCATTTGGACAAAGCATTAATGAAAGCCAAGTCACGATCGCTAAGAAAACAGCTGGCATGTGGGGAGTATGAAAAGACTTTGCAAATTCTTGAGTGCCCACGTGTAATTATCAGTCTTCTCATTTTGGAGGAACGCATAGGCAATTGTGAAATTCTTCCCCGTTGAAGTAAATCCTATAATCTCAAGTAACGCCATTCCATAGCAGTTGGTGTTGTAAGTGCAATACCTTGTATCAATAAAAAATAAAGTTAGAAATGAATAAAATTGCAATTCAAAAATGCATACGACTTGTGGAAAACGAGTCAAAAAACAGATTCAAAAAAATCAAAAATTTACCTTGTACTACATATGGAAAACAGCTTAAGCATATCCGATGCTCGTGGGTGAGAGAAGAATATGTCACCGATCATGTCACTCTCGTTAGCTTTCCTCATGAAGAAGGTATATTTCTTATCCTCGAGTGCTTTTATGAACTGTTGAAGCGAGGATCTCCCTTGTCGTTCTTGTGACTTGCATTTTGTGAGGGCATTGTGGACGTGTTTCGGAGTACTCACGTTCTTCTCATCCTTCCTCTTTAACATTGTTAGAATGTTATTTGGACGCACCGAAGACTGACTTGCGCTACACACCTCCTCATATTCGTAACTAGTCAATTTACCCAACGGATGACCTTCGGGATACGTTGGAAAGTCGTGATTATGAGAACCATGCTTCACAACGTAACCCCATACCCCATCACCCCTATCTTTGGCCCGGATTTCAAAATTGCACCCAATCTTCTTCGTGCTAGTCAACCTCACATCTTTAGTTTTTCCGGACTGTACTTGCCACCAAAATGGCATACAATCTTCGCGTAGCCTAGGATCTTGCCACTTGTCTTCCTCGAATCCACTATAGAAAGGGTTATATTTTGACGGGCCGCGATATCCCGTACGTGTTTAACAAGATCATCCCTATTTGAAAATAATAGGGATGTATCGAATTGATCACTGACATCCGGTCCCTACAACATCAATTAGAAAATTGCACAATAATCAACAGGTTGTATGACATTTCGTGTAGCATTATACGAGATGTTCTGGAACATCTCGTGTAAGTGTACCCGACTTAAACCCATTTATCTCGTGTCATACAATACGATATAATACACCATAACTCGTGTATAAAAACACGACAAATAGCATAAAACTCGTATAATATGACACGAAATAGAGTAATATCGTAATTTAAAAATCCAATCTTGAAAAACAATTTCGTTTCAAGATTGGATTTTTATTGCGACTTTGATCAAAACACCAAATATAACTTTAAAAACTTACTTCATTCTTTGCTTGGATTTTGATTTTGATGTGGAGAATTTGGTGGCAAACCTTCTTCTTCAAAAATATATTCCACAAGCTCAAGATCAATATGATCATAAAAACTTGGAGAATGTTGTGGAGAATCCATACTATGGTGTTAGATGATATGAGAATTAATGAAAATAATGGGC
This sequence comes from Adenophora triphylla var. japonica, assembly GCA_022495995.1. NCBI lineage: Eukaryota > Viridiplantae > Streptophyta > Magnoliopsida > Asterales > Campanulaceae > Adenophora > Adenophora triphylla. Next base: position 54,969 of record JAFEMH010005745.1, read on the forward strand.
ATAAATTTATGGGTGTTAAGAATAGGACAATGGTGTCACAGCTGCATGGGAGTACAAAGAAGAACGGTGTTTCTCTCTGTTGGGCCGTTGTCTGCGTGAATATCGTTTTTGATGTAGGGTTTCAGGGTGTATCTCGTGTGTATATACACGAGATACTATGGTACATATCGTGTATACAAACACGATATAGTATTTGTTTCTGGTAATTATATCGTATGAACAATACACGAGATGCACCTTGATTACTTTCGTGTATTGTTCATACGAAATGCCTCAGTAAATATCGTGTATTTAGACACGACACAACATATAATAAAATAAAAAATGGTATACGTCTACCTCATTTATTTATTTTTAATTTTTTTATACATTCTAAATGACATTTAAAGTGTTTTTCATCTACATCACTTTCCTCAAAATCCAAATGGAGATTGAATTAGAAATATTTGCCATTATTTAGGGTTTTTAGGGTTTTACATGTCCCGATCTTGCCAAAAATGGTATACGGCTACCTCGTTTATTTTTTTAATTTTTTTCTACATTCTAAATGACATTTAAAGTGTTTTTCATCTACATGAGTTTCCTCAAAATCCAAATGGAGATTGAGTTACAAATATGTGCCATTATTTAGGGTTTTTAGGGTTTTATGTGTCCCGATCTTGCCAAAAATGGTATACGGCTACCTCGTTTATTTTTTTAATTTTTTTCTACATTCTAAATGACATTTAAAGTGTTTTTCATCTACATGAGTTTCCTCAAAATCCAAATGGATATTGAGTTACAAATTTTGCCATTTTTTAGGGTTTTTAGGGTTTTACGTGTCCCGATCTTGCAAAAAATGGTATACGCCTACCTCGTTTAATTTTTTTTTATTTTTTTCTAGATTCTAAATGACATTTAAAATGTTTTTCATCTACATGAGTTTCCTCAAAATCCAAATGGATATTGAGTTACAAATATTTGCCATTATTTATGGTTTTTAGGGTTTTACGTGTCCCGATCTTGCCAAAAATGGTATACGGCTACCTCGTTTATTTTTTTAATTTTTTTCTACATTCTAGATGACATTTAAAGTGTTTTTCATCTACATCACTTTCCTCAAAATCCAAATGGAGATTGAGTTACAAATATTTGCCATTATTTAGGGTTTTTAGGGTTTTACGTGTCCCGATCTTGCCAAAAATGGTATACGACTACCTCGTTTATTTTTTTTTTAATTTTTTTCTACATTCTAAATGACATTTAAAGTGTTTTTCATCTACATGAGTTTTCTCCAAATAAATAAAGTGGTATCACTTAAATGTGATAGGTTATATGATATTGTATGATCCAATATGACGTTTGTTCCTTGTCATGTATAAGTGTATAAATTTTGCTCAATTAACAACACAATTCAATAATATAACATAGAATATGCGTATCATTAACATCGTGTCGCAAATCATCGAAGAACACCTTCATTATGATATGTCGTATGGATATACACGATTTTAGTACATTATATCGTGTTGTTGTGTACGAAATTAATGACAGAGTAAATTTAAATTTCGTATAATTTCATACGACCTATTATTTAACCCAATTAGTTTATGTCGTGTAAAAGTACACGACATGAAGGCTTCTTGTCGTCCTTTCGAGCACGACAGACGAAGGGTAGTTTGGGAATTATTGGTGCCTTGTATATAACATGCCTTGTATATAGAATTCTCCAGAGTAAAATATATGTTTTAGGGTTACCTAGGTTTTACTTTTTACTTTTTTGTGTTATTTCTTATAGTTTCCTTTTTTTACATCTATTTTATCTATTTTATTCAATAGGAGTATACAAGTGTGAAAGTGAGTAATTAGATTTTTTTGTTATTAATAAAATTTAGACGATAAAATTCTTAACAATATTTTTCATAAATTTGCTTCTTCTTTTTTTTTTTGTTTTGAAATATAGTATTAGTTTGGATTTAAATTTTGTACTTCGTATATTATCAATTTGTAGTGGTTATTATTGGATGGTGGGGACAATGGTAGTTATGCAAATGGTGATGGCTGTAATTATATTTTTTTTTTATAAATCATAATAAAAAAAACTTCTATTTTTTTAATTTATTATTTTTTATTTCATTTTTTCACCTAAATTCATAATTTTTTTCTCTTTAAATACATACTTATTTCATTTGATTTGTACAAAGAAAAATAATCCCCTATTTTAAATATATATTTCTTAATTATCCTTTCATATTTTTTTAATTTCTTTTCATTTAAAAGTACTTAAGTGTGAAGTAAATATTTTAATTATAAATGATATTAATAATAATAATAATTATATACTAAAAAAATGAATATAATATAAAATAAAAGCAATGGGGTATAGGACGATGAGTTTAAATGGTTTTGAATATGTATAAACAAAATTATCTTAATCTTTATTTTGGAAAGGAAAGTATATCCCACATCGAAAAATAATCAAAAGAAAATGGGTTGCCTAGGTATATATAAAAATGGGCATTTGAGGGGGCATTTTCGTCTTTTCATAGCATGGCAAAAATGGAATAAAAATGGGCCAAAAGCCTTGGCCTTGGCCGGCCTTGGCCTTGGCCGGCCTTGGCCTTGGCGGTTGCATGGAGGGGATTTATCCCACATTGGTTTCAAACCAAAAAAAAAAATTCTCCTCCCCCTATATATTCATGCACCTGGCCATGGTTTTGGCAATTTGGCCTAGTGGCCCTTAACCATTGCCTTGGCCTTGGCCCATGCCGTCGACCTTGGCCTCGAATTGGATCGGGTCTCGGATCGGGTAAATTTGGGTCGGATTCGGGTATGACCCTTAAGTATTAGGGTCGTATTCGGATAACGCAATTGTTAAATTTTTCGTTAAAAGGACTAATTTGAAAAAAAAATAGGCCTTTAGTTAAATTTTTATCCGGATAAACCAAAATTTGTTTGTATTTTCTTTAAGTGGAGACTTATTTTATTAGATTTGAAAAAGAAAAAATCTTTTGTATAAATACTATTTTATTAATTATCCTTTACTAATTTTGCAATTTTTTTTTTCTTAATGAAGTCAGAATTATTTTTTTTATTTATAAATCATAATAAAAAAAACTTCTATTTTTTTAATTTATTATTTTTTTATTTCATTTTTTCACCTAAATTCATAATTTTTTTCTCTTTAAATACATACTTCTTTCATTTGATTTGTACAAAGAAAAATAATCCCCTATTTTAAATATATATTTCTTAATTATCCTTTCCTATTTTTTTAATTTCTTTTCATTTAAAAGTACATAAGTGTGAAGTAAATATTTTAATTATAAATGATATTAATAATAATAATAATTATATACTAAAAAAATGAATATAATATAAAATAAAACCGATGGGGTATAGGATGATGAGTTTAAATGGTTTTGAATATGTATAAACAAATTATCTTAATCTTTATTTTGGAAAGGAGAGTATATCCCACATCGAAAAATAATCAAAAGAAAATGGGTTGCCTAGGTATATAATGGCTCATTATATACCAAGGCCATTTTGCATTCTTTTTCTTCCAATGTGGGAAATCATGCTTGGCCTTGGCTAGTGGCCCTTGTCTTTCGCCTTTTCCTTGGTTTTATCCCACATGGAAAAACTACAAAAGTTTTAGGCTTGTCTTGGTTATATAATGAGGCTTAAACCAAAGGGATTAGGCATGATATTGGTGGCTTGGCCATCGGCCATGGCTTAGTCCTTGACCTAGGATTAATTTAATTATAAAATTTTCGTTAAAAGGACTAATTTGAGAAAAAAAAAAAGGCCTTTGGTTAAATCTTTATCCGGATAAACCAAAATTTGTTAATTATTTTCTTTAAGTGGAGACTTATTTTATCAGATTTGAAAAAAAAAATCTTTTGTATAAATATTAATTTATTAATTATCCTTTACTAATTTTGCAATTTTTTTTTAAATTAATGAAGTCCGATTTTTTTTTTTTTAGATCATAATAAAAACAATTCTAATTTTTTAATTTATTATTTTTTTATTTATTTTTTTCACCTAAATTCATAATTTTTTTCTCTTTAAATACATACTTCTTTCATTTGATTTGTACAAAGAAAAATAATCCCCTCTTTTAAATTTAAATTTGTTAATTATCCTTTCCTTTTTTTTTTATTTCTTTTCATTTAAAAGTACATAAGTGTGAAGTAAATACTTTAATTATAAATGATATTAATAATAATAATAATTATATACTAAAAAATGAATATAATATAAAATAAAAGCGATGGGGTATAGGATGATGAGTTTAAATGGTTTTGAATATGTATAAACAAAATTATCTTAATCTTTATTTTGGAAAGGAGAGTATATCCCACATCGAAAAATAATCAAAAGAAAATGGGTTGCCTAGGTATATAATGGCTCATTATATACCAAGGCCATTTTGCATTCTTTTTCTTCCAATGTGGGAAATCATGTTTGGCCTTGGCCGTGGCCCTTGGCCTTCGCCTTTTCCTTGGTTTTATCCCACATGGAAAAACTACAGAAGTTTTAGGCTTGTCTTGGTTATATAATGAGGCTTAAGCCAAAGGGATTAGGCATTGATATTCGCTGGCTTGGCCATTGGCCGGCCATGGCTTAGTCCTTGACCTAGGATTAATTTAATTATAAAATTTTCGTTAAAAGAACTAATTTGAGAAAAAAAAAAAAAGGCCTTTGGTTAAATCTTTATCCGGATATACCAAAATTTGTTAATTATTTTCTTTAAGTGGAGACTTATTTTATTAGATTTGAAAAAAAAAAAATCTTTTGTATAAATATTAATTTATTAATTATCCTTTACTAATTTTGCAATTTTTTTTTTAATTAATGAAGTCCGAATTTTTTATTTTTTTTTTAGATCATAATAAAAACAATTCTAATTTTTTTATTTATTTTTTTTTTATTTCATTTTTCACCTAAATTCATAATTTTTTTCTCTTTAAATACATACTTCTTTCATTTGATTTGTACAAAGAAAAATAATCCCCTCTTTTAAATTTAAATTCGTTAATTATCCTTTCCTATTTTTTTAATTTCTTTTCATTTAAAATTGCTTAAGTGTGAAGTAAATATTTTAATTATAAATGATATTAATAATAATAATAATTATATACTAAAAATGAATATAATATAAAATAAAAGCGATGGGGTATAGGATGATGAGTTTAAATGGTTTTGAATATGTATAAACAAAATTATCTTAATCTTTATTTTGGAAAGGAGAGTATATCCCACATCGAAAAATAATCAAAAGAAAATGGGTTGTCTAGGTATATAATGGCTCATTATATACCAAGGCCATTTTGCATTCTTTTTCTTCCAATGTGGGAAATCATGCTTGCCCTTTCGTAGTGGCCCTTGGCCTTAGCATTTGCGCTTGGCCTAGAATAATTTATCCCACATTGATTACAAACCAAACTACATTGTTATCCCTTCCCTATAAATTGCTATAGCTTGCACAGGCTTTGTAATTTCGGCTGCCGTGGCCCTTTCCCGTGGCTTTTGCCCATGCGATTGGCCCGATTTAACAAAAAAAAAAAAAAATTATTATTCTGTATTTACAAAAAATATATGATTAAGTAATTTTCTTTTAACATTTATAATTAAAAAAATTAAAAAATTACGTAAGTGTGAAGTAATTTTTTTAATTATAAATTATAATAATAATAATAATAATTTCAATAATAAAAAAAAAGAATACAAAATAAAATAAAAGTGATGGGGTATAGGATGATGAGTTGAAATGGTTGTGAATATGTATAAACAAAATTATCTTAATATATATTTTGAAAAGGAGAGTGTAATAATTTTAAATTGGTAACAAAATATTTATTTTGGATAGGAGAGTATATCAAGATGCTATTTATTTGTCAAAATAAATATTTCAAAATAATAATTTAAAATTTGTCAAAATATTTTATAAATTTATATATAAATCCAAACAATATTGCCCACTTATTTTTATGTATTGACAATGTAGTCTTTAAGAAAATTATTTCATACTGTATTAACGATTTTTTTTAATTTTTTTTTTCAATTTTTGTCTTTTGAATATACAGTAATGCCCCGTGCATCGCACGGGAGTCAATCTAGTATATATAATAACAAGATAGTGGTAAATTTTGAGGGTTTGAGGGGCATTTTCGTCAATTCACGCGGTGGCAAAGTTGCAATTAAAGAGGCCTAATTCCGACGTGGCAGCTGATGATTGGGTGGAATTTTTTATTTTTTTTTTTAAAACAAAGGACATGTGTCGCCTAAAGGGGGAGGGGTATTTCCGTCTTTTACCTGGCGCGTGTGAATCACGCGCCGACATTGGGGCGTTTGGGCAGACGAGTTTTCTTTTTTTTTTTTTCCTTTTGCCACATGTCAACACCTGATTCGCTGGGCGGATTTCGAAAAAAAAAAATTATCCCATTTCTTTAACCTCAATTATTATATATTAAATTTATTTTTTTATTTTTTTCACCATAATTTATGATTTTTTTTTCTCTTTCAATAGAGACTTTTTTCATTTGATTTGGACAAAGAAAAAAAAAATCCTCTTTTTTAAAAAAGAGGATTTTCTATTTAATAAGTGGGGTGGAGTAGTGTTTTGACCTCAATTATTATATATTAAATTAAATTTTTTTTTTTACACCAAAATTCATATATTTTTTTTTCTCTTTAAATAGAGACTATTTTCATTTCATTTGGACACAGAAAAAAAAACCATTTTTGTATATATAAATTTCTAATTATCCTTTGTTACTTTTTCTTTTTCATTTTTCAATATGGTTTTAGTCAATAAATTTTAAGTGTGAAGTAATTTTTTATTATAAAAGATAATGTTAATAATATTAATTTTAGTAATTATAAAAATAAAGAATATAAAATAACATAAAAATGATGGGGTATAGGATAAGAAATTGGAAGGGGTAATATGGTTTTTGATTTATTTTAGTTCGATACATCAAACAATTTAATGTTTTTATTTAAAAAAACATGAAGCATAGTAAATTTAGTATTAATTACTTTTATTAACAATTACCCAAATGAAGTGGATAGAAAATGATTTTTTTTTCTTTCTTTTTTTATTGCATAAAATTATGAGAGCCGTAAATTACACGGGCATAAAGAGGCGCGTGAATGCATAAGTTTTTTTTTTTACATTGGACACGTGTCGTCCGTCTGTTGAAGGGCAATTTCGACATTCCTCTGGCGCGTGTACTGCACGCGCCGATAATGGTGGGTATATGCAGGGGTTTGTTTATTTTTTTTAAGAAACAAATTTGACACGTGTCGCCTGTTGATTGACTGACAGAATTTTCGATTTTTTTTACATCTTATTTCTTTACCCTCAATTAAATATAAATTTCTAATTATTCTTTGTTAATTTTTCTGTTTTATTTTTCAATATGATTTTAGTCAAAAAATTAAGTGTGAAGTATTATTTTATTATAAATGATAATGATAATAATATTTATTTTACTAATTATAAAAATAAACAATTTATTTATTTCATTTAAAAAATATAATTGAAGCATAGTTAATTAAGTATTAATTACTTTTATTAACAATTATCCAAATAAAGTGGATAGTAAATGATTTATTTTGTTTTTTTTATTGGTTAAAATTATGAGAGCCGTAAATTACACGGGCATAAAGAGACGCGTGAATGCATTAATTTTTTTTTTATTACATTGGACACGTGTCGTCCATCTGTTGAAGAGCAATTTCGATATTTCTCTTGCGCGTGTACTGCACGCGCCCATAATGGTGGGTTTATGCAGGGGTTTGTTTCATTTCTTTTAAAGAAATTTGACACGTGTCGCCTGTTGATTGGCTGACTGAACTTTCGATTTTTTTTACATCTTATTTACTTTCCCTCAATTATTTTAAAATAAATTAATTTTTTTACACCAAAAATCATAATTTTTTTCTCTTTCAATAGAGATTTCTGTCATTTGATTTGGACAGAGAAAAACAACCCACTTCTTTAAATATTAATTTCTAAATCATCCTTTGTTAATTTTCGTCTTTTATTTTTCAATATATTTTTACTAAAAATTAAATAAGTGTGAAGTATTATTTTTAATTATAAATGATAATAATAATAATAATAATAATAATAATAATAATAATAATAATAATAATAATAATAATAATAATAATAATAATAATAATAATAATAATAATAATAATAATAATAATAATAATAATAATAATTTTACTAATCATAAAATTAAAGAATATAAAATAAAATTAAAGTGGTGGGATATAGGATGATGAAGTGGAATGGTGTTGAATTATATATATATATATATATATATATATATATATATATATATATATATATATATATATATATATATATATATATATATATATATATATGGGGGATTGTGATTAATGTGGGTTTTGGTTTCTATTTAATAGGTGAGATGTGGTAATATGGTTATTGTATTTATATTCGTTCGATATATCAAACAATTTATTTAATTTTTCTTTAAAAAAACATTTGAAGCATAGTAAATAAAGTATTAATAAATTTGTCAATTTCTCTATCCGTCTCAAAAAATTTTGTATTTATAAAGATGAATATCGGGAAAGATGGCCATCATTTTTAAAATTTTGATTGAAATGTATGTCAATATTATAAGAATTAAAGATAGTATAAATGTATGTCAATATGGTTATTGTGTTTATTTTAGTTCGATATATCAAACAATTTATTTAATTTAAAAAAATTAATATTTGAAGCATAGTAAATAAAGTATTAATAAATTTGAAAAAATATGATATTAATTTTTATTAGATAAATTTACTATCCTTATCCTTTTGGTATGAACAAATCTTTTCTTTTTATTTATAAAATTCACCTTTTTTTTACTAATTTCAATACCTTACTTTGTATGTGATAAACATGTTCTTCTTTTTTATTTACTTTTCTAAATGATAAAATACTGCATAATTGTATATAAAGATATGCATATTCCTTATGATTTTTTTTTATTCCTATTTTATTCTCATTTTTATGTACTGACATTGTAGTCATTAAGAAAGTATTTCATAAATATATAAACAAATTGTTTTTTTGGTTTATTTTTGTTCAATTTTTGTCATTTAAATATATAGTAACGCCCCGTGCATCGCACGGGAGTCAATCTAGTTTCACTAATTTTGAATGCTATTACCGTAATAAAATAGTATACAAAGTATTATCCAACAATCTGATTGTTTGCTTATTCAATAAAAAATATATTGCAGATAATTACTCCCTCTGTCCCAAAATATTTGTTTCATTTGACTTTTTTGTTGAATTTTGATTACAAATTTATGAGAGATTAATCATGTTCATGAAATTTTAAAAGTTGTTGTTTATAATATTATTAATGGTGAATCAATAGGAATTTTTAGAATTTCATGAATATAATTAAATTGTCATATATTTGTTGTCAAAGTTCAACAAAAAAGTCAAATGTGTCTCATATAAAGGGCACACTATCAAAATGATTTTTTTAATACTAATTATTCAATGAACTTACTTACTTGTTATATTCACAATAACTATCCATTAACTATTTCATATTTCAGTTTCTCTATTTTGCCTCGATTTTCATACACAACACTTAGGGACCGTTTGGTTCGGTGGAAAAAAAGTGAAGGAATGGAATGGTCAATGGAATTGAATTGAATTCCTTAAGAAATTGGAATCGAAAAAAACTGGTCAAACCCCTCCGTTTGGTTGGCACGAAATGGAATGAAATTGTCATTCAATTTCTTGGCAAATCATGTTTGGTTTGAAAATACAAATTATAGGAATGGAATGAAAGCATATAAAATGTCCAATTTACCCTTTTTTTTAAAAAAAATATTTTTTGGGAGGGTGGGGAGGTAGGTAAGGGGTATGCAAAATGAGTAAAAAATATTTTTTTTTGTGGGGTGGGGGGGGTGGGGGTAGGGGCAGGGCTGGATGGGGGGTAAGCAGGGGGGAAAAAATTTGTGGGGTGGGGTGGGGGTGGGGGGTAGGGCTGGGCTGGGCTGGATGGGGGGAAGGGGTAGGTAGGGGGAAAAAATTTCGTGGGGTGGGGGGTGGGGGGTGGGGGGTAGGGCAGGGCTGGATGGGGGAGGGGTAGGTAGGGGAAAAAATTAGTGGGGTGGGGGTGGGGGTAGGGCAGGGCTGGATGGGGGGGGGGTAGGCCGGAAAAAAAATTGTGGGGGTGGGTAGGGGGTAGGGGTGGTTTGGGTTTGGGGATATTTTGGTCAAAAAAAAAAAAAATTTCATTGCCAAAGGAATTCATCAGTCCTTCCAAAATTGGAAGGAATGAAAATCCATTCAAAGGAATGAAATTTCATTCCGTATGGAATGCAAAAATTTTCATTCCAACGAACCAAACGGGGCTATGGAATGAAGTCAACGGAATTGACCATTCCATTTCGCCCCGAAATGGTCAATTACCGCCAACCAAACGCCCCCTTATTATATTATATATGTTTATTAATTTTCGTACAATATCAATTTTGTACCCCCTATTATAGGGACGGAGGAGGGAGAGGATTTCCAAACTTCATAACTACTTTTTCAAAATTCGCAACCTTTGTTAAAAGATTTGTCACCACGTTCCTTTCATTGTAAGCAAACAAGTAAAGATGCAAAAACTTTTAAGAATCAACATGCAATTATATATTGATGATTTCAAAAACGTCGTATCAGCCCAAACACAATATTTTGAATATTGATGATGACTTGAATATACTGAAAAATATGAACAATCACGTAAAATAGATCGGGGCGTTACCGGCGAATGCCCTCCAGCGTGACAGTAAGTATTGATTTTTATGAGATCAAATCAATTAATAAAATTCAAAGTAAAAAATGTGTTACCAGAATTATGGGAGTAATGTCGTGTATTTATAATGGTATGAGGCAGTTTCCTGCCTTGGAAAGTAAGTTTAGGAGTGAATTAAGGAGTTGAATCACATATATATATATATATATATATATATATATATATATATATATCCTAGTTCCAAGGTTTCAATATTTAACTAGGATTCGTATTGTGGCAACCGGACGTAAGTCGGGCTAGTCATGCTTGGTGCATGGCCTTGGTCAACTTAACGTTTTATGTCATAATCAAGTGAGTTAAGCAAAGGTAGGCAGGTCCACTCCCTTAGTCATATAGGGAGATATATCCCTGATAAGCGTATATGAGGGAGAGATGGTCTTGATCAACATATCAGGCGTGCTTTGGCCTTGGTCGACCTAGACCCATGTCCTTATATGTTGGTCGACATATCTTTATGCTAAGATTCCATTATGCCTTTATTGACATAGGATTATGTCTAGGTGTCCTAACGACCATATGTAGAGAAGCCCACTCCCTAAGTCGTTTTTAGAAGCTGTAAATGTCTTCAGATTGATCCATTGGGCTTTTGCCCACAATTTGGCCCAATGGGTCGTGCTCGGTTTATGCCGTTAAGTGGCCTCCGACTTTCTAGCTCGATTTTGTCGAGGAGAAAGTGATGTCGTCTTATCTCATTCTCGACTTACGTATGCAAAGGGTTTTCACGAATTTTGAAATGACTAATCTTTTAACCGGCAAATAATAGCTTTAATGAGCACGCCAAACATTGACACAACATTCATCTTAGGAACATGTATTTGCATTTATTCGGCTAGTGGGGAGTCGTGCAACCCGGGTAGTCTAACTCGTACTCGATTGGATCTGGGTATAAAAAGTAAGGATTCACCTCATTTCACTCTTTTCTCACTGTCAATATCGAGAGCAAGTGGGCAAGGTTTGAGATTTCTGGTGATTATATTACATTCGTCTCGATTCTCCGGCGATTTGAGTAACTTTCTTCGATTATTTCCTCTATTCACCTCCAAAACAGGTAAATATTCTTCATTGGACCATTTTTCTGCATTTTCCAGTTTGGGTCTTGTTATGGTTCTTAGTATTCTGCCATTATCACTCTCCAACCACTCATACTGTTCATCATGACCCGTATTTGGAGAAGTAACCCCAACGCTGTTTATTGCTATCACACCCAAAACGTTTGTATTTACAAGAGAACAGATGGTCCTTGGTTGATGGTGAGTTTAGCCGAGATTGGGGAAATTTTGTCAAGGTACCAAAAGCCTAAAGATAACATGGTCTACCCTAGTCGATTTAGGATTGATCGACTTGATGTCAATTGTCCCAATGTGGTATTGTTCAATGGTTGGACAGATATCCTCGGCCACACTAGCATGTAATACCTGAAGGTCGGGCATTTGGAGCGACCAGTGTTAGGTGAAGGTCCTTCCTCAGCTTTTGTAGTTGAGACGGGGAAAGAGGATGCCCCCTCGTCGTCGTCGTCACTTTCAATGTCCAGTACTGATCCCCTTGCTTCTTTTACAGATGTGGCTGGGGGAAGGAGAAATCTACCATCTACCCGTTCCGACGTCGGTCCCTCTACATCAGGCAGGATTCTGAACGTTTTTAATGAAGGGGCACATATTGGTGCCCGTCATTAAGGAGGTCGTGGTCTGTCTCAAAGGGGGCGACCCTGAGAGGTAGGCCGAGCACGCCAGGAGGAGGCAAGTGAAGGCTGGAGAGTGTAAGTACCCAAATCCGGATCGTCAAAATCCGTTAAAAGTTAACCGGAATCCGTTAACTGGCCCTTCCCAGGTTAACCGGAACCCGTTAAACTCCCCGTTCCCAAGTCAATGAGACATCCCGGGACTGCCTCGTGCATCCCGACATCAAAGTGTACTCAACACACGTTATCACACGTAAAAGTATAGTTTTCCTCGAAAAACGCACTTTTCGGGACTTTTAGGGGGCGTTTCGGACATTTTTCGGATAGTTATTTAAAAAAGGGACAAAACCGGGAATAACGGGACAAAAACCCTAGCCTTGGTGACTCATCGGGACACTTGGCACGTATGCACAAGCCCCCAAATCAACATCAATCAAATTTGAGGGTAAAAAGACCAAAATACCCCTGAAATTGAGACATAGGCCGGCCGACCTGCTTTACTTGAAGAACCAGAATTCTCATCAAGTCCTCCAAATTTCCAAAATATCCAAAAACCCCCCCAAATTGAGATTTAGGTTGTCCGCCATGTTTTGCATTTTCACCCCTATAAATACAAGGGCTGTCATTTGTAAATAAAAAAGGAAACATTACATCTCTTCACAAACCTCACGACCCAAAGCAGTTTCACCCCCTCCCGAGCCCCGTTTTGTCTCGATTTGCGTGAAAATCCCATTTTTCGACCAAACACGAACTAAACAACCTCGAAACACCTTTCAAACACCAAAACCGTATCTCGTATACGTAAACCGAGTCAAAGAGTCAACCACTTACCATAGGTAACACTCTCTCTCGCTAAAACTCCGTTTCACCTCGATTTACGCGTCAAACGCTAGTTTCGATCCGGTCAAAACGCTCTAAATGTAGACGTAACGCCGTCTACGGGGCTCGATACGTTTTACCCTTTTTTCTCCCGTAAGAGAAGTAATTTCGGGTTAAAACGACGTTCTGGCCCCGTTTTTACGTTTATGTCATTTACAGTCCGGATCGTTTGATCCGTCGATTCGTATGTTTACCATCCGAACCGTTTGGTTCGTGATCGTCATTTACAAAATCCGAATCGTTTGATCCGTCGATACCGTCATTTAATTTACGTACCTTTACAAATTCGAGCCGTTCGGCTCGTCGATCGCATCTTTATTGTCCGGATCGTTTGATTCTATTGATGCCGCACTTTAAATACTATCATTTACAAGTCCGAGCCGTTTGGTTCGTGATAGTATTTACTTACAAAAGTCCAAGTCATAAAATGACTTGTCGATCGCATATCATTTAATGCCTTTTTTCATGAAATTGGTAACAATGTAATGCCCGGTTCAAAACTGGAGTTCGTCATTCGAACTCCTTTTCAAAACAACGTAAAACACGACGTTTGACATTCAAACGCTCCTTTCATTAAAATCAACGTTTGACATTCAAACTAATGATTTAAGTTCGTCATTCGAACTCTTTTTCAAAACAACGCAAAACCCGATGTTTGACATTCAAACGCTCATTTCATTAAAATCAACGTTTGACATTCAAACTAATGATTTAAGTTCGTCATTCGAACTCCTTTTAAAAACAACGCAAAATCAACGTTTGGCATCCAAACGCTCAATTTTTACTCAAAACCGACATTTGTCATTCAAACGCTCGTCTTTTACCACAAATCAACGTTTGTCATTCAAACCAAGATTAAAGCTTGTCATTCAAGCTCCTTTTCAAAATGCAACACACACACACGCACACAATTTCGAGAAAGGTAGAAAGACTCGTCATACGAGGCATTTCGGGTGATCTCAATATACTCTTCCTGAAACGTAACGTGACCTCCGAACCTAACAATCTCTGGTCCTAAAAAGCCTTTTTTAAAGTTTTGGCTACCAAACAAAACATCACATTTTCAAAGCCTTTTTTTTAAGTTTTGGGTACCAATCAAAACGTCACACTCTTCAAAGCCATTTTCAAAGTTTGGGCTCATAATACAAAACGTCACATATTCAAAGCCATTTTCAAAGTTTGGGCTCATAATACAAAACGGCGTGGCGACTCTCCCTTCCATTTTCTAAGCGAGGTTCCAAGTCCGCGAAATGCCGCTCGTCGCGTTCCTCCGCGCGCGATCCGGGTAATTTCAGTTGGCGACTCTGCTGGGGAGGCACATGTTTTTTTCAAATACTTCCTTTGTTTAAAAAAAAACATTTCGTAGGTCAAACTTTCGTTTACCCTTTCTCGCTTTTTGTGTGCGTATGTCATTCAAATCACCGGGTGGTTTTCAAAGATGTTGCATTCTCATCTCATTCAAAAATCATAACATGTTCGTGCATTTCCGTTCATACTTGATTCTTCGTGCTATATTTTGAACTGCGCATAAATTCTTTAAAACACATTCTGAAAATTTCTATTTTACTCAGAAAATGAATTTAGTGACCGCACACTACTTGCACTACTGCCTCGGTACACCACACGCTACGCACACTTACTGCCTCGGTACACTGCAGACTACAACCCTCAACCCGGGATGACCGTTCAGTTGCAGCTTGATTGGTCTGCCAGACACCTTTCGAGCGCGTACGGGGTCGTCCTTAACAGCCCATCTTAGCCCGTGTAATCCATGCACTCTTTGTGTCACACTTCGTCCAAGACCTTGGTTGTTTTTGGCTTAGTTCATGTCATAAAACCTAAGTGTATGCTTTTACGCCGATCTCCCTCACAAATCAAGCTTAAAAGTTGAGATCGAAGGTCGTTCTCGACCCGAAGTCTTAGCTTTTCAGCCTTGACTTTGACGCGGAGCCACGCTAAAAACATACCTGAAGGTTCAATGTGACGCCGTGTCATCAAACCCTCAACGTATGCACCATGCTAGCCACAACTTGGCCAACGCCAAAAGCTAAGGCCCCTCGCGCAAGGGAGTCACGAGAGGTCATGCCGAAATTTCGGCACGCTTTCTGCCTTAACTTAAGGACGTTGACTTCGACCGTGACCCGCATGTCACATACGTTGAAAGTTTACATGACTAGATAGCCTTAATCAAGCCTAATCATAGTTCGTGTGTGAGGGCAATTTGAAGGGGACTCGACCGATGTGAAATGATTTGAAAGAATTCGTCATGAGTTGTGACTATGGCTTCAGTGTGACTATTTGAAGGCATCTATACCTAAGTGAGACTGTTTGAAGGTGTCTATACCTAAGTGAGACTATTTGAAGGCGTCTATCCCTAAGTGTGACTGTTTGAAGGCGTCTATACCAAAGTGTGACTGTTTGAAGGCGTCTATACCAAAGTGTGACTGTTTGAAGGCATCTATTCCTAAGTGAGACTGTTTGAAGGCGTCTGGAGTGAAGTGTAGGGGTGTCAGCGGTTCGGTTCAAACCGCGGTTTGAGACCGAACCAAACCAAACCAAACCACGTGGTTTGGTTCGGTTTTTATACCTTAGCGGTTCAGCTCGGTTCCAAAAATCTATAAACCATGCGGTTCGGTTTAGTTTGCGGTCTGACTCCTCCAAACCGAACCATTTCGAGCTGAACCGCCAAACCGAACCACCAAACCGAACCACCGAGCTGAACCGCCAAACCGAACCACCGAGCTGAACCGCCAAACCAAACCACCGAGCTG
Source organism: Adenophora triphylla var. japonica (assembly GCA_022495995.1). Taxonomy (NCBI): domain Eukaryota; kingdom Viridiplantae; phylum Streptophyta; class Magnoliopsida; order Asterales; family Campanulaceae; genus Adenophora; species Adenophora triphylla. Next base: position 71,144 of record JAFEMH010005745.1, read on the forward strand.
AACCACCCAAACCGTCATATTAACCGTAAATTATTTTTTATTTAATCTCCACCGTTGATTTTCAAACCCTAACCTAATAAGCTTATTCCGTTTTTTTTCTTCCTATTTTGTTTAAATAACTTTTCATAGCCCGCTCGTCATTTTCTACCCGTGACTGCGCCCAAATCAGAAGGGGGAAAGAAGGTGAGAAAGCTCAGCCAGTGAAAATGGTGTTGATGATGACGGCAGAGCCTGTAAACCTGAAGGTTGTGGTTGCGAGAATCCTAACTTCACAATTCACATACTAGGTTTTCTTCTATCTCTCAACATTTTCGTTTGGTTTTGCATTTCATATTATCCTTGAGACACATATATTTTATTAAGTGTAATCAAATTGACCCAGGAGAGTCATAGTCATAGTAGGCCTATTCTTTTGGGACAGAATCCTTGTTTTATTTTTGCAACCAGACTATAGAGAAAGTGTTGAAAAATAATTTATGCGGTCCAAAAGTCTGATTAACTTGTTTTTGTGCATAATAACAGAAAAGAAATTGAAGATTAAGAATCTGATTCCTGTCCATGGCTTCTCTTACGATGTCTTCTTGAACTTCAGAGCTCGAAAGAACTTCATCTTTCAAACCGCGGTCTAGACCGCAGTTCGGACCGCGGTTTGAACCGCTTAACGGAACCGCGGTTTGAGACCAAACCAAACCGAGGTGGTTCGGTTCGGTTCGGTTTGAAATTTTTCATGGTTCGATTTGGTTTGGGATTTTTCCAAACCGAGTACTAGCGGTTTGGTCTCTAAATTTGTCCAAACCGAACCATTTACACCCCTAGTGAAGTGAGAGGGTTTGAAGGCGTCTATACCTAAGTGTGACTATTTGAAGGCGTCTATACCTAAATGAGACTGTTCGAAGGCGTCTATACCTAAGTGAGACGGTTTGAAGGCGTCTATACCAAAGTGAGACTGTTTGAAGGCGTTTATACCAAAGTGAGACTGTTTGAAGACATCTATACCAAAATGAGACTGTTCGAAGGCGTCTGGACCGAAGTGAGACTGTTTAAAGGCATCTATTCCTAAGTGTGACTGTTTGAAGGCCTCTATTCCTAAGTGAGACTGTTTGAAGGCGTCTGGACCGAAGTGAGACTGTTTGAAGGTGTCTATACCTAAGTGTGACTGTTTGAAGGCGTCTATACCTAAATGAGACTGTTCGAAGGCGTTTATACCGAAGTGAGACTGTTTGAAGTCGTCTATACCAAAGTGAGACTGTTTGAAGGCGTCTATACCAAAGTGAGATTGTTTGAAGGCGTCTATACCAAAATGAGACTGTTCGAAGGCGTCTATACCGAAATGAGACTGTTTGAAGGCGTCTATACCAAAGTGAGACTGTTTGAAGGCGTCTATACCAAAGTGAGACTGTTTGAAGGTGTCTATACCAAAATGAGAATGTTAGAAGGCGTCTATACCTAAGTGAGACTATTCGAAGGCGTCTGGACCGAAGTGAGACTGTTTGGAGGCGTCTATTCCTAAGTGAGACTGTTTGAAGGCGTCTATTCCTAAGTGAGACTGTTCGAAGGCGTCTATACCTAAGTGATATTGTTTGAAGGCGTCTGGACCGAAGTGAGACTGCTTGAAGGCGTCTATTCCTAAGTGAGACTGTTTGAAGGCGTCTATACCAAAGTGTGACTATTTGAAGGCGTCTATTCCTAAGTGAGACTGTTCGAAGGCGTCTATTCCTAAGTGAGACTGTTCTAAGGCGTCTATACCGAAGTGAGACTGTTTGAAGGCGTCTATTCCTAAGTGAGACTGTTTGAAGGCGTCTATTCCTAAGTGAGACTGTTCGAAGGCGTCTATACCGAAGTGAGACTATTTGAAGCCGTCTATTCCTAAGTGAGACTGTTTGAAGGCATCTATTCCTAAGTGTGACTGTTTGAAGGCGTCTATTCCTAAGTGAGACTGTTTGAAGGCATATCTACCAAAGTGAGACTGTTTGAAGGCGTCTATTCCTAAGTGTGATTTGTTTTTGTGTTGGGCTTATGATGATAGCCGGGGGAAAGGATTTGTTGTACGGTCTTACAATAACTGCTGTTTGACTTTTGTCTGCTGGGGAAAAAGGTGTTCAGGCTTACAATGATGGCCGAAAGTACTTTGCCACTTTAGTTGGGGCGAGATCCGAGCTTACGATGACGGCCGGGAAAAGATTGTTTGTTAGGGACCAAAGTGCATGAACATTGCAGGAAATGGCTTTTGGACAGCCAAGGGCAAAGATTGTAAGGGAAAAAGGGGGAATTGTCTAGGCTGCAAGGAGGTCCGTGCGGATAGACCTCGCATTTACAAAGAGATCCGCATGGATCTAAGAGTAAATCTGATGTTTTTAAGCAGATTCAATCTGCAAATGACGCCATTCCACCCCATTTCTTCAACATCCAGCCGCGGAGGAGAGAGAGAAAGAGGAGAAATCACCATTGTTGGCCAAGGTTTACCAAAAAATTTCTTCCTTTGTGCTAATCCTTTGCCATGCCAGAAGGAAATAGAAGAGGTCGTCGCCAAAGGGGCCGAGAGGCCATGGAGAGGAGGCTGAATTTGCATAGAAACTCCTCCCTCTACAAGCCTTCTACCATCAATCCGGATGAGTTGTATCCGAATGTGGACGTGCATAACTCAAGGAAAGCGAACATGGAGGTAAGAATAAATTTTGTCTTTGATTTTTTACTTTGAATGATGATATGCTAGAACTAGGGTTTGGTTCTTGCAAATTTGGGGGGTTTTGTGCTTGTGTTGTGAAATTGACGATGAATTGCTGAAATTGAATGTGTATGGATCATGGGTGTTTCACCCCAAAAAATTTCACTCAGCATGACATCTACATCTTGATCATCCACCTTGAGGTAACGTCTTGATTTACATCTTGAACTAACACCTTGAAATTATTTGTTGTATACTTCCTATATTTCAGGAATTGAGTTATGGATAAATAATCTGCCTTCATGACCGTTTGGGACTCAGTCAAATGATGCCATAACAACCCTATCATCAACCAAAGGAGTAACAGCTGCCCATCATCAACTAAAGGCGAGATTCTAGGCGAAAGAAGGGGGATTACATTTATGTTGTTACTTCTGTTATCTTTTCAAATATATAAGCCCTCTAGAACGCACATGTATTCACGTTACACACTCTACTCTACGCTCATACTGCCCTCTTGTACTCAAAAGAAAGAATATCAATAAACATTTTCTTGGTTAAGGTAGGCTTTTCCTAAAGCCTCTCGAGGTTTTTCCCGGCGAACGATTGTTCAAAGGTTTTCCTCGTTACATCCTCGTGTTCATCTTGTTTGAGAGTTATATTCCATTTGTGGCCAAACATCCTTGATAGACAAATTTACTTGTTGAAATTTGTCCAAAACAATTTGCCGCCGTCTGTGGGAACTTTGGCTTTTTAGATTCCAATCGAGATGAGTAATCCTACTTCAGCAATGTCTACGCCCATTATCACGACTGGGGCAAGGACCAACACGTCAAGCTTACCCCTGACCTCTGGTACCCCTCCAACTATTGGCTTTAGTACCGTGATGCCTCAGAGCCAACGTCTCAACCTGGGATATTCTTCATCCATGACGCTGCCTGGAATCTCGCTAGAAGTTGTGAATGCCATGACAGCTATAATGCAACAGTTGAAGGACCAGATTGACGGACAACAATATACCAATCAAATGATATTCAATCACATCAACGAAATACGAGGTGATCTGGTTCATGTTCATGGTTCTGTGCACTGCGAGAAAAAAGAATGAATGTTAGCGACAATTAAAAGTTGACTAATAAACAAGAGAAAGAAAGAAATGGCGAGACACATGTTCTGACCATTCTCGCAAACTGTGCATTCTGAGTTGAACTTATAGCCCATGTAAAGCTCCCATCCAGGCCAAGATTCGATGTGTATTACGGCAACACGCGGAGGAGCAGGCGGGAAGTTGTATGAAAGCCCTACTTGGCTAAGAAGGGAATGATCCATGACTATCTTTTGGCATGAAAACAAGGCGGGGGGAGGATCGGTTGTGCCAGAGGCATCCGCGAGAATTTGGAGGAATTGCCTTTTAAGGCGTTTCTCGTCCTCGTCCAGAGCCCATTTTTTTGTCAATTTTGGGATGGATTCCCATCAGGTCTGAGGGGAGAGCCCAGCCGACGCGGGAAATAATGAACAGAGGATCATTTTGCCAATTGTGAACTTTGGAGGGAAGTGGGGTCAGGATTTTTGGTCGTTTATACTAGAGCGACATCCTAGTTTCATTGGTGTCATTGTTGTGTTGTTGATAACCAGTAAACAGGTCCATAAGAAGGTGAGTGGTGGGTTCTCGCCTAAGGGCGCGGCAAATCACTATAAAGCAAGTCAAAACCTTAATGGCGTTGGGGTGAAGCTCAGCTATGGCTGCTTGAGCTTTATAGAGAACGAGGGAAATAAAAGGATCGACAGGAATCCTAAGTCCTGCTTCTAGTTGGGACGGGAAAACGACAATTCCGTCCTGTTATGTCTGATGGCGGAAAGAGACATCTCGCCATCATAATCAGCTATGTGATAGTTTAGGTGATCTATGTGATATTTAGTGTGGTAAGGGGTGATGTGAGAATTTTGGGAAGAGCTGGTTCCCGCTGCATCAGTATTGGAATTATTGTTTAATGTTGAGTTCTCGCTAGTTTGAGTTGAAGTGCTGGGGGCTCCAGAATTGGACATCTCGCCTGAATCAGAAGAAGAAAGAACTTGTTTATAATGAGTCCTACTAGCTAAAGATCTCGCCGCGGGAAAGTCAGTGTCAGAGCTGTCAGAGTCTATGGGGGATCCATAAAAGCGACAAAGATGGTCACAAAGTTCGCGAGAAGTAAAAAATGTTTTAGACATGGGGGCTGAGGCATGAAGGAAGCATCTACCCCTAACTTCAACGGCGACAATAATGGCGGGATCTACTTTGTTAACAGTTAAACAACGTACTAAGTAAGTTAGTGGGATTCTCGCCCAAATGCCCCTAGTCAAGTAATAGATACCCCCAGATCTCTGACACTGGCCATACCTAATTTGCCTAACACAAGTCTTATACCTAGCCATAGGCGACAAACAGAAACTGAAAGGAAAATAAAGAAAAGCAAAGATCAAACTATTACCTGGGAAATATGAAGGATCACTGAGAAAGTTGAGTAGAGGTTGAAGGTTCGCTGGAATATTCAACGGACGGCGAAAATGGTTGGCTTCCAGGTTGAATAAAACGGGCAATCAGGCAAATAAGTATTTGTGGTCGAATTTGAAGGGAGAACAAAGATTGAACGGTAGAATGGACAGAAAACAACTGGAATGGCTGGAAATAGGCTCGCCGAAAAATCTCTGAGGTCGCCGGAAAATCGTAAGAAGGTTTCAGAAAGTAGGCAGACGAAAAAGTGTGAATGAGGGGGGGGGGAAAGTATTTATACTAAGGGAATCTCAAGAGGTTTTTGAGCAACAAAATTAATTAGCCCCAAAAATTTTAAATTCCCCCCATTTAATGATTTCAAATTTCAAGGCGTCTCTTCGAATGTCCCATCACAGCCGTCAAACCGTCAAAGGGACCCCTCTGGACGTGACACGTGTCCACCAGGTGTCAGTGTTAGCCTACATCTCGCTTGATTGATGTAAGAGGGCGGGAAGTAATGGAGTAGCTTGAATTTCTCACCTGAAACATGAATGATCCAGGTCTCGAAATTGGGAGCTATTGATGTGATTGTGAAATATGAATTTGGGCCTGAACAGTACGTTAGGCCCAACGTGGCGAAATGGGCCAAATGCATAAAGTGGGTATAATAGGTAAGCCTATAAATGTGAGGCGGAATTCGAGTGATGCGGCAAGAATAGCGGCGACATAAGTGTGTCGAAGCGTGAGAATGAGAAGTAAGCGAAAAGTGTTCGTGACAGTCAGCGACATGATGGGTAGGACTAGCAGGCGACAAGTATAGGGCGGTTAGAAGATGGGATTGGCGACAATATGACTATTGCCCCCTTTCTTAGGATTGTCGCACATTACTGATGTGCTGCCACGTGGGTACCCACTACCAGCGTCAAAATAATATGATTTGACAAGGTGAACAGTGATTTCCCACTAACTTGGGGGTGGTTGGCACCCTTAGTGGATGATTGACAAGTGTCCCCCCATATGCAATGCACATGCTGCATGGAGGTATATAAACCTTAGAGAAAATAACATTTGTAAGTCTCTCTCACTCTCTCTAAGCTCTCTTTCTCTCTAAGTTTCCATTGTTATCAAGTTCTTACCCAGTCACTTATTCTCACGCCGGAGGGGTTTTGCCGGAGCCACCCCCGGCTTAGTTCACGTTCTTGCTTGTGTGTAGGTGATAGCTTGACCATTCGAAGAGGACCAGCCGGAGTATCCATTATTTGCGATTTAGCTCAGATCCTGTGCAACACATTTGGCTGTGTAGCATCACAAAGGTCAATAATAATGATGAGATCATATTGAAACTTACATGGAAAGTTATACAATTGAATTACATGAACACAAATAAATGATGACCCAATATCAAATTGCTAAAAAAAGAAAAAAAAAAGGGCATAATAGGCAAAAAGAACAACTATAAGGGGGCATTTTGTGACTTTCTCATATCAATATAAAATTATTAGTACTTACCCCCTCTATCCCATTTCAATTGAGCCACTTTTTTTTTTGGGACGTTTCACGTCAAATGAGCTATTCCATAAATGGAAAGAAGTGAACAGTGTTTCAGACATTTATACCCTTATAATGTTTATATATTTACAAAAAAACCATTCATTATATCCTTATAATTTTAACATATTTATAAAAAAACCAATCATTAACTTACTATTCCTTCCACTCATTCTCTCTCCTATTAAATGTTTTTAACTTTTACATTCTATCTTCTCTAATCTTCTATCCACTTTCAATTCTTTACTCATTTAAAAAAAAAAAAAATCTTAAAAAGGGTACAAAGATGTCATGACTCAATTGAAGTGGGACGAAGTGAGTACTCCCTCCGTCCCGTCTGAAGTGTCACTTTTTACCCAAAATGGCGTCCCGTTTAAAGTGTCACATTTCCTAAAAAGGAAATGTTTTATTAATATTCTATTATCCCATCAACTATTCCCTCCACTAATTCTCTACACTCACAACACTTTTTAAATTTACTATTTCCTCCACTAATTCTCTCTCTTATTTTCAAAATACATTCACAACATTTTTTTTTTCCACACTTTTTCTTAATTTGCGTGGCACCCCTGACCTAAAACTAAAAGGGTGACACTCTTGGTGGGACGGAGGGAGTATTATTTTTTCTTCTTTTTTCCATGTCAAAAACAAATTTGGCAAGCGAGCCAAAGCCAAGCAAAGTCCCTTGTAGCGTCTCTCTCGCTCTCTCTCTCTTCCATCTCCGACCAAAGCTATTGAAGAACCCAAGCAAAATTCTTAGCCTAATTAAGCAATTCGTGGTACTTGGCTTTTTCAAGGAAATGTCAAATTCATTGCGGACAGGTTTGATTCACTCAGACTGCTAATTTAGTTATTAAAGTATTTCAAAATTGATCTGATTTACTGATTAATTTTTATGCATTTGTTTTTGGTACTGCTTAGGTTGTGATGTATTGTGGTTGTTAATGTTCTGAATTTCAGTTTGGGGGCTAAGAGTTAAGGTTCTTAGTCCCCAATGAATTTGAGTTGTGAATAATTGGGATTTCAGTTTGAGGGTTTAGTTTATTAGTGGAAGATATGAGCATTAGAATTGATAACCCTTTTCTTGGAGCTCGTATCCCATGTGGAGTTCAACGAATAAATAATCGTAAATTGGGGTATGTTGGTGGAACTAAAGTGCTCAAAAGGGGTTCTTACAAGTTCTATCTACGCGCACAAAAGAATGATTGGATTTCTCATGGGATTAAGTTTTCAAATTTTTGTGGGAAGAATGTTGAGTTACTATGGCAGAATATTGGATTACGAAGTGGGTTGATGGTGAAGTGTGTGAAAGAGCCTTTTGTTAGAAGTAAGGCTTTGGTGAGGAATTTGGCTCCGGTTTGGAGGGAGGGTTTGTTTTTATTCAGGTGTTCTGTTTTTTGTGCAGTGATATCTGGGGTGTGTTTGTTGGTATGGTATGGGAAGTTGAAAGCCAAGAGTTTCGTGGAGGTGAAGCTTTTGCCGTCTGTTTGTGCAGCTTTGAGTGATTATATTCAGCGTGATGTTGATATTGGCAAGGTTGGGAGGATTTCTCCTTTGAGCATTACGTTGGAGTCGTGTTCTATTGGGCCTCATAAAGAAGAATTCTCCTGTGGCGAGTTGCCAAGTGTTAAACTGCGGGTACTTCCTTTTGCTAGTCTGAGGATGGGAAGGATTGTAGTCGATGCTGTTTTGTCTAATCCGAGTTTGTTGGTTGCTCAACAGAAAAATTACACTTGGTTGGGAATACCATTTTCGGATGGGATTGTACAGAAGCACTTGTCAACTGAAGAAGGTATTGATCATCGTACAAAAACAAGGAGGATTTCTAGAGAGGAAGCAGGTGCCCGGATGGTTAGAAAGAGAGATTCTGAAGCTTGGGAAGCAGCAAATATGGGCTACGTTGTTTATGACGGAGTTTCAAATACATCTGAGGTTTTTGATGATTCGAAGGAGAATGCTGGTAGTCCAGCAGGATTGTCAACCACTGAGTTAGTTTCTTCCATGGACGAGAAATTGCGTTGGCGTGATCATCATTGCATGGATGCTGGTGTGGAGTATGATCTGAAGCACGCTGACTTGGAGAAATCATTTGGCGTAAAAATTCCTGTCACAGGGGTTAAATTTTGGTCTAGAATTATTTTGGGGCCGATAAAGCAGAAGTTTAAAAGGAAGGCTAATGGGAGGGATCTATTTGTAGCTGGTGTAGTGGCCAAAAGACGAATCCTTGAACGTAGTGCATCAGCAGCTCGCTCATACTTCCTTGATCCATCTCATTGGAGCTTCGACGATGCCATTCATTCTTCCGGAGATTGTAATATTATGAATCTTGAGAGAATTCTTGCGAGTAGTGAGCGTGATACTAGTGGAGCTGAAGGCAGTGCTGAGATTCAACACGGGGAGCTGAAAATTGCTGAAGAGGAGGATGGTCTAAAAATTGATGATATGGATTTGGCACATAAAATAATATCAACATCAAAGAACTCAAAGAGTGATAATTCACATGCAGAACATATGGAGGATCAACTTCTTAGGGAAGGAATTGATTTGAGTTTTATAAGCAATCCACTTCTCTTGACATTAAGTAAACTAAGGATTGTAAGAAAACCCAGAAAAGTGTCATCTTTTATAGCTGTTGGAGACGCTGAGAAAGAGAACACATGTTATATAGATACTGAAAATAAACTGGTCCAGTCTCTCAACAGTTCATCTGAGCATCAGCGAGACAGCTTAACTGAAGGTTCAACTTCTACAATGGGCAGAGGCATGGAAGATCTATGGTCATATCTAGTTGCCGGTCCCTTCCAAAGACTGAAGTCAGAAATAGCCTTAAAAGTTGAAGATATTATTGAAGAACTTGTAGAAGGGGCTGATGAACAGAAAACCGTAGGAATTGAGAAATTGCTTCCACTTACTCTTGATTCTGTACAGTTTAAAGGTGGTACGTTGATGCTGCTTGCTTATGGTGATAAAGAGCCCAGGTGAATCTTACTTGGTCTATAGCTTTATGTAGTTACTTTTGTTGAATTAAGTACCCTTTTCATGTTATAGATTAGAGATTCTGTTTCAGACTTACTGTTCTCTCCGCTGCTTCAATAAGCATCATTACTTGTATTGTGAATTTGTCTATTATGGGGTAGTCGATCTGGTTCAATTTCATGGGCGGTTGTTTTGTGGGGCAGTAAGCTGCCGTTGGCCGTGCATCGAGCTCCACTTTTCTAGTATCTGGTTGGTTGAGCTACCTTGGTAGTAACTGTTCATGTGGATGGATATGAAGTGATTCATGTGCTGAAATGTTCAATATATATTCTCTCTAGTATATGTGATGCAAACGTACATTATTCACGGGAAACACTTTACGAATATATTGTACTCAATGGTGAGGTTGGGATGAACTCAAGCGAGCTAAATGCTACTCCTTCCGTCCACACATGAATGTCCATTTTTTTTGGGTGAATTAACTTAATCCTCCTTGCCAGTCATCATGTTCTAGTGTACACTTATACTCATAATGTTATATGGTATGATCATTAAGGGTATTTACATATATATATATATATATATATATATATATATATATATATATATATATATATATATATATATATATACATATATATATACATATATATATACATATATATATATATATACATATATATATATATATATATATATATATATATATATATATAGTATATATAGATGTTACAAAAAATTGCCTGGATGTCAACTTTCTTAAATTGCTCTGAAAGTCAAAATTGGTCATTGATTCTTGGACAGAGGGAGCACGAGATTATGTGAACGAGCGGATCAATTATTATTATTATTCATCATTTTAAGTTTTTGTCTGCTATCCACTACTCAGACATCTCTGAAACCTTAACCCTTGGCTGTGGAAACTTCTCTCTGGTTTGACTTGAAGTCCTTGTACTTTTATTTTTTCAATTTTTTTCGATCATTTAAATTTTGGCTGTGCTTGAAGTGGACATACGTTTTCCTCCTGATTGCATTTCCTAGTTGCATTAGTTTTCCTTTTACAATTGTTTTTGAGTGTCTTTTCTCCAATGCTACGTTTGCTCCATTGATTATAGGTTACATTCCCAACTTTTTTTCTCTTATCATGTATCCTCCTTATTCCCCCTTCATCTCTCCTACTTTTAAGCTTTTTTGCATTCTACTTGTTTTCTATTTTCCTCCCTCAAAGGTTGCTTCTATTGCTTGCACTTGCGCCCTGCACTAATTGTATTTTACGATTTACTTTCGTCTGGGCATTTGCAGTGTGGGCTAATGCAAAATAATTACTGTCTGCTAAGATGAAATTGTATATGCTGTTGTTTGCACACTATCTTATACTTATGCTACTTTACTGTATATATTTTAGGGAGATGGAGAATACTAGTGGACATGTAAGGTTTCAGAATCACTATAGTCGTGTGCATGTGCAGCTGAATGGAAACTGTAAGATGTGGAGAACGGACCAAAGATCTGAGGATGGTGGCTGGTTGTCTACAGATGTCTTTGTTGATACAATCGAGCAGAAATGGCATGCCAATCTGAAAGTTGCAAATCTCTTTGCCCCGGTATGGTATATAGCAAATATGTGGGATTAAAAAACGAATTAGTAGGTTCTCAGGTCCTTTCTTTTGACTAGGGAACTTTAGTGAACCATCTATATGAAGTTTAAGTTGTTCTGACATTTTGTATGCGTGACATTATGTTGGTCTTTGTGCAGCTTTTTGAAAGGATTTTTGAAATTCCAATTTCGTGGTTTGAAGGGAGAGCTAGTGGTGAGGTGCTTCTCTAATCTTCTTTTCCTTTTGGTTTAAATTTAGTCGATCATATTGCAATCGACGAAGACTGTTCTATATAAGCTGTTATATGTTGTTTGCTATATCTGTTGTTAATGATGTATGCTGGTTTAGTGCGTAGTTATCCAGTTCTTGGAGTTTCTGGAGTAATCTTAACTTCAGAATCAAGGAGTATCTTCTTGATCACAAGCGCGATATACATATACATATACATACACACACATATGTGTATATATATATATATATATATATATATATATATATATATATATATATATATATATATATATATATATATATATATATATATAACAAAAAATCTCAGATCAAGAATAGGCTATACAGGCACAACAAACAAGCCATTTACTGAAACAAAAAGGGTAACAAAACAAAAGAGGCGGAGAAATAGATTAATGCGACACTGCATTCGCTATAGTAGCTATATGCACTCCTAAAAAAGCACTCATTGCAGATGCCCGGAAGAAAGCATAGAATGCAATTTTACTCCTCACAAAAAAGAGGACACCACCTTAACCCAAGAGGTCTGTAAATTGCTCTCAGTCCTAATGCACCACTACAGGCTAATTAAATCATACTGCCACAAGCTCTGACATCCTTGCTGCCTCCATACATATCAGTAACCAAATCTCAATTGAGGAAGGACTTACCCAACCCTTGTCCCAAAACAAAAAAAAAAAACGAAAATAGAAACTAATGCTACACTGTGTTCCAATCTATTGCTATAGTAGCTTAGACACCCCTTGAGCTTATATGTACAGTATCAAGCACTACATGCTTAATTATTACCCCTTAGTCTGATATAAGTGTTCCCTATTGACTTCACATGACTTCACACTGGTTTAAGAAACTATTTGACTTCATGTGCCTTTCCTTGAATGCCCTTAAGTTATCATTTGGTGGTCTTGAATGAATGATGCCCATTCCTTTTTTTTTTTCACAATTAAGAAGGCTTTGTTGTTGTTGTTGTTGTTGTTCACAATTAAGAAGGCTTAAACATACAATTTTAGGAAAATAATATAAATAGGGAAAGAGGACACTTGTTTTGGGATGTCCCAGAAAGGAACAAGGGACACTTATTGTGTATTCATTATCCTGTTCAAAATTTTGTTTTACTGATGCATACTTCAATTGAATATGTGGATTTATGCCCTACACTGTGCCTTTTCAATTTGCATTTTTTAGCGATATGAAATGTGACCTGTTTACAGGTTCACATATGTATGTCAAAAGGAGAAAGTTTCCCTAATCTTCATGGGCAGCTTGATGTGACGGGGTTGGCCTTTCAAATATTTGATGCACCTTCATCGTTTTCGGTATGTTGTCGTCCCACATAATATTATTCTTCTCTTGATATGTTCGCTTGCTCTGTAATTTATTTTGTGATTGTCATCATTAGACAGATAGCTATGGTAGATAAATTTTATTATGCAAATTACAGCAGTCCAGGTTTGTTGTTTCGCAGTTTTCTCATGCTCTTGATTTATGATGATGAGTTAGTTTGGTAGTTATGTGGTGGCTAGGGGTTGAGTTAGCAGTTTATTTGTTTCCCATGTTGTCTATATTGTAATTTGATAACTGCATCTCTCCATGTTGCGGTGTCAATAAAGCAATATCACTTTGATTTATCACCCGGTTTGTTTCTTTGATTCTTTTTAGAAGCTTTGTTTCTGGTGCTGACATCAGAAATACCTACTGTAGGTGTGTATGATTGATTGTATTTCAAAAATGCCTTTTGCAGGATACGTCAGGGAGTTTATGCTTCCGTGCTCAACGTATATTCTTACATAATGCGAGGGGCTGGTTTGGTGATGTTCCTTTAGAAGCTTCTGGAGACTTTGGTATTGAGCCAGAGGAAGGAGAGTACCACCTCATGTGTCAGGTAATTGTCGATTGACTCTCCACATATTTGTTGATATACACTTGTATCAGTTCTTAGTGCACCCCAATCAGAGTTGAACTTAGGGTTGTAGAAGTCTCTAGTGATCGGAATCTCAATTAAATTTATGAAGTTATTTGATCACAACAGATTGTAATTGATAGGAATATACCATAGACTTGAGTCTCTCTCTCTAGCACCCCAGTTGTATATCCAATTATCCATTAATTGATATTAGCAGTTCCTGAAACAATAAGGGCGGGGTTATTTCTACCACTGCTATAGCAGGCAGTTGATGCAGTGACTTCAGTTGTTTTGCATTCAAGATAAGCAAACTGCATTCATCAATCTCAAATTTCATTTGCATTTGTTTGTCACTTTTGGAAATTCATAATAACCTTGTTTTCTAAGGTAGATTTGTTTGTATTTCAAATCAAATCAATTCATATGAATATAATATTAGATGGGCTTTGCTCCTAAAATTGTCTCCTTTTAGTTGTGTTAGGGATTTTCCTATTGTTTTATTCCTCCTCATAGCCTAGCGTATCATAGCCACTAATTGTGTGTATTGGAGTAATATGGCAGGTTCCTTCTGTGGAAGTTAATGCGCTTATGAAAAGTTTCAAGATGAAGCCTTTATTGTTCTCAGTATGTCCATTTCTCTGTTATCTTATGTTTTGCTTTATTTTTTCTAGTCTACCATTTATTCTGCCTTCCTCTTGAGAAAATATCTGCAGATTTCTCTTTCCATGTGAAATTATGGCATTATTGACAGCAGTTCAGGTAGAGAAACATCTATTTAGATCCCATAAGTTCCATAATAGTTTTAGAAAATTTTCCATGTTAATAATTTGAAAGTAACAGCTGAAAGTTTTTTTTTCTCTTGAGAAGCTTGAGAAAATATCTGCAGATTTCTCTTTCCATGTGAAATTATGGCATTATTGACAGCAGTTCAGGTAGAGAAACATCTATTTAGATCCCATAAGTTCCATAATAGTTGTAGAAAATTTTCCATGTTCATAATTTTCCAGTGGCTCACCCCTGGATGTAAGAAATAAGAGGAGATATACATCCTTAGAAAGAGTTCTCAAGCTTCTCAGTTATTTGGTCTCTTGAGGATGGCAGTCTATTTCAACAAGTTGCCGCCTCCAGATATAATACTCCCTCCGTCCCTAAACGAATGTCCTTTTTTTGGTGAAGTTTCTAAATGCTTCTTTGTCAATAATCATGCTCTAATATACACTTGCAATTATGATGTCATATGGCCAGATCATTAAGGATGCTATGTATACATAAGCCACTAAAAGTGCTTAAAAGTCAACATTCTTAAAAATTTCTCGCAAAAGCTTTAGAATGGACAACATTTAGGGAGGGAGTACTAAATATGCAAGGAATACGCTATTGCATCTTCCGTTCTTTTTTTCCATTTTATTTCTCTCATTTGGGAAGATCTTTTCCTATTACCCATTATGTACATACCCTGCTTCTAATCATCATGTTGGAATATTTTACATTAAGTTAGGTATTCTCAGATTTGGCAATCCTTTCTTTTTTACGCAATTTTTTTTCATAGTCTTATTGCTTTTATCTTTCTGGCATTCATTTCTTGGTTTTGTGCAGTTGGCAGGTTCTGTGACAGCTGTTTTTAACTGTCAAGGCCCTTTGGATGCTCCTGTTTTTGTGGGGAGTGGGTTAGTTGCAAGGAAAATAGCTAATTCAGTTGCAGATGCCCCTGCGTCAGCTGCATATGACACAGTTAAGAGGAATAAAGAGGCAGGGGCAGTGGCTGCAATCGACCGTGTTCCTTTTTCATATATTTCTGCCAATTTCACTTTCAACATAGATAATTGTGTAAGTTTTTTGATATTGGTGTATAGCATTGAAATTTAAATTCTCCATTTACTAGCTATTTACACACTTGAGAATCAAATTTCATTTTGCAGGTTGCCGAGCTCTATGGAATCAGGGCAAGCCTCGTTGATGGTGGCGAAATTCGGGGGGCCGGAAATGCGTGGGTTTGTCCTGAGGTATTTATTTGTCGCAGAGATAGTCTCTCTTGCTTGATGTTGATGATGAATTAATTTGTTCTTTATTATTTTCTTATGTGACTAATTCTCTAGAAAAAATTAGATCTGTGAACTACAAGCAAATTCTATAGCAGTGTGTGACTAGAACCAGTATCTCTAATACCTGTTGATAATGGCTTGTAGCATTATGCATGCTAAGCTGCTGCATATATGGAAAACTGCATTTGGATTTTCTGACTTACCTCTATCTCAAGTGATCTATACATGAGTATTCTCAAATGAGATAGGCATTTAACTAACCAAAAATCGACATGGCATGATGGTATGTGGTGTGGTACATGTCCTATGCGAGACCATCATGTCTAGTGCAAGATTCTTAGATTTTTCTTTAATAGAGCTTTGCCTTTTGCCTGTCTACTTAATCTTATGCGTTGAATTTGATGGATGGAAATTGAGAGGCGAGATATATGGATGGAAATTGAGAGGCGAGATATATGTGATAATATGGTTTGCGTGTAAGTCATTAACAAGTCAGGATGTTATAGTGGTTTCCTGATATACTATGTCAGCACTGATCTTGAACCCTTTTCTTACAGGGTGAGGTGGATGACTCAGCTATGGATGTGAACTTTTCAGGGAACTTATGCTTTGATAAAATTATGAATCAATATATACCTGGGTATCTCCATCTAGTGCCATTAAAAATAGGGGATTTGAATGGAGAAACAAAGGTTTCTGGATCCTTATTGAGACCGTAAGGCTCTAGAATTTTTATTTATAATTGTTGATACACCTACCTTTTATTGCTTCCAATGTTGAATAAACTAGTATACCAATATGGAGAAAAAATGAAGACTGTTGATATTAAGTGATTTATACCCGTGACTCTCTATTGATGTATATTTCATGTATCGTTGATTCTGACCGTAGGAGGTTTGATATTAAGTGGACAGCCCCCAAAGCTGAAGGATCATTTGGTGATGCTCGAGGAGATATAATTATTTCACATGATTACATCACTGTTAGTTCGTCTTCTGTTGCTTGCGAATTGTATACAAAAGTTCTCACGTCATATCCCGATGAGTGCTTGTTAAACAAGAGAGAGTATGAGGCTAGCGCTGCAATTCCATTGACTGTGGAAGGAGTTGAATTAGATCTACGCATGCGAGGTTTCGAGTTTTTCAACTTGGTCTCTTCTTATGCATTTGATTCTCTACGACCCGTTCATTTAAAGGCAACAGGACGAATCAAGTTTCTAGGAAAAATTATCAAGCCTATTGCCGTCACTGATGAGCAACTGTTAGATACTCAGAAGAATGCAGAGATACAAAGCCTTGCTGGTGATGTTTCAATTTCAGGTCTCAAACTGAATCAGTTGATGCTGGCACCTCAGTTGGCTGGACTGTTGAGCATCTCACGTGATGGTATTAAGGTTTGTCTCAAATCGTCTACTTCAATAATCAGTTACTCATTTATGCTTGGTGTATCAGTGTATACCGTATGCCTGATAGATGCCCGTAACTTATGTGTAGCCATTTACTATGAGATCATATTTCAAGGCTTAGCAATACTTTTTTGAATAGTTTTCTGCTCATATGGACAATAATACTGTTGGGGCTGTTGTAGTGATATTTGTTATAATTTTTGAAAATATGAAATAGTGGCTTGCTTGCGTTCTGTTTTCCGTATACTATAAATTAGACATCAGTTAATCTATAGAGACACCAAATGGAAACACCACTGTAAGCGGCCCTTCAACGTTTACTAAGGTTTGCAACCTAGAAGCACCCAAAGACTTAAGCCATCAAAACTGTAAAATAACAAGGAAACAAGATTTTTTATTTCCAGTTTTATTATAACTTGTGCTAATAGTTTACTCCCCCTGTCCCAAATGAATGTTTGATTTCGTTACAACGGTTAAGGAAGTTTGACTTCTAGGCCATCTTAATGGTACATATACATGGGTGCCCTTAGTGTCCACACTATAGTATTGTAAGTGCACATGAGATGTGATGGGTAGAAAGGTGAAATATTAACTTAATGGAAAACAGGAAACTCATTTTGGAAAACAGTGGCACACTTAATTTTGGACAGGAAGTACACCTATTTTTGGTTGATATTTTTATTTTTTGGCGTTTTTCTTGGTCTTGTCCTTTTAGTCTCGTCTCTGTAATGGTGGATAGATTATCCACTTTTGTGCATTCTTGTTGTGCATTTTTGTTCGTACTATTTCGTTTGTCTGATTTGTGATTTGACCTCAATCCCCTGACACATTTTGAAACACTGAATTTTATGCTGTGAAACTTTGACTTAAAGCCCTTTATGTAATGTTGGTTACAAGCATGTGCGCGAAAAGCATTCAATTGCTTGACTACTCGTGATGATCAGTTCACTGAAAATCGCTCGATACAGGAGTTAGATCGCGTATGCATCAGGGAAAATCAATTTTTGGTATTATTATTGACAGGACCCGTCTAATTCGAAAAAATCCGGGAGGCAGTCATTGTGTTATTATATACTCCCTCCGTCCCGGCCGACTTAGGACTTTTTGCCATTTTGGGCGTCCCACCCGACTTAGGACGGCCCAAAATGGAAACCTTAAATCACTATTCTCTCCACTCATTCTCTCTCCTACATTATTTTAATACTCACAACACCATTATAATTTACTATTCCCTCCACTCATTCTCTCTCCTATTTTTAAATTACACTCACAACATTTACCTTTTCCTTAATCCCCGTGCCATTTCAAAAAATCCTAAGTCGGCCGGGACGGAGGGAGTATAGTTGCTGTATAATCTGATATTTAATGGAAAATCTAGTGTACTGATATGGTCTTCCTTGTAACCCTCAAATGCTGTGGCCCCATTTATGAGACCTTTAAATCTGTTTCATGATGCAGTTGGATGCCACGGGAAGGGCAGATGAAAGTCTTGCAATGGAAGTTGTAGGACCACTACAGCCTAGTTCTGAGGAGAATATAATTGGAAAAGTGTTGTCCTTTTCTCTTCAGAAAGGGCATCTAAAGGCCAATGTCTGCTATCGACCATCACACTCAGCTAACTTGGAGGTGATTGCTTTCTGACCTGAGAATGTCCATATGCATAGGAAACACACACACCCCCAAAAAAAAAAAAAAAAAAAAAAGAAAAAGAAGAAGAAGAAGATAATGCACTTGTATTTTTTATTCAAAGGTTAACCTTTTAAGCTTCTTCTTTTTTCAAGATTCAACATTTGAGTTTTCCACGTCTTTGTGCATTTAGGTACGACACTTACCACTTGATGAACTGGAGCTGGCTTCACTTAGGGGTACATTGCAAAGAGTAAGCTACTATAGTTTGGCCCACTTTGCTTCATTCTTGAGAATTCATCTAATTTCTTCATTAAATACGCTGCGTTGCAACTATTTGTGAATAACAATTTAGAAAGTGGAGAGAATTAAGTAAATGATAGCCTATCATTGCTGTGTTTGTGCAAGCTTGAATAATCTTCTGTCTTGCTCTTCGAATGTAAACTTTGTCTGATTGCAAGTGAACTAGATGATTGGTGTGAACTGATCCTTTTTTCTCCACTGAAGCGATACTTCTGCTGATATTCTAGTTTGGTCTCATGTCTGAGTTAATTAAATTTTCTCATTCCCATTGATATATAAGGTTGCCAAAAGAAAAATTAGCAAACTTAGTGAGAATATGTTACTGAATAAATTTGTGACCCTTCTGAAAATACTTAGTTTTGTGAGAAACGGGTTGAATCGATAAATGATAGGTACAGGGTAGACATGCGAGCTGAAAGTTAGTTTGGCGTTAAGTATGATACAATTGAAAATCTGGGTTCTGGGCTTATACACAATTGGTCACTGGATTTTGATTGATGATTAAGAGAGTACAAGATACCATCTCTCTTGTTTTTATTTTCCTTTTCAGTGTGCATTTGTGTACGTGTGTGTGGTTGTGGGGGGAGGTGGAGGCGACCTTCATGAAATCCTGCCGAATGGCTTTGCTAATATTCCAAGTTACGCTTTCGAGCGCTTTTGGAACTCTTTTCTGCTTCTTTTTTTTATACTGAAAATTCGAATTGACCTTTAACTAGTATAGAAAATGAGTTGGGGCTTAGTTTCATGTTGGGAGATAACCATATATGAACGTGATAACAATAAATATCTTCAAAAAGTCATTTCTTGATTTAAACTAATATTTCACTTTTGTGAATTCTAAAAATGAAAAGCACTGAAGAGGCCCTTTCAGGCAACTGTCAACAATATATAGGCATCGGTCTTCACGTGGCAAAATACACGTACTGATAGTAATTTTAGAAGGTGCACAGCTAGGATGCAACATATCACATAGTTTATTAAGCCTAAAACAGTGTTTTTTTTCAAGATTTCAGTCACACTTCTAAGGATTCCTGCTGTTAATAGTGAATATTCTGCTCAATGTGGTGTTAGCTAGCTATTCTTTGGTGCATTGGGATGCTCCAGAGTCCAGACTATTTCAGACATTCAACAAACACCCCCCTTAGTCTTACCAATTACGAATCTGAATTGGATAATTTCCTGTCTATAAGATTTCTTTCATTTGAATACATGGTGGGGATCTTTTTTTTTCTTTGCATTTTAGACAGCTGCCAATTTCGAGCTGCTTCAACTTGACATTCAACAATGCCATTTTTTTTTTTGAAAATTAAAGTTTAAGCTTTATCATAATTCTTATGTAACAAATTAATATCAGTTGTAGCTTGATGGTGATTTCACATTGGCGTATTTAT
Source organism: Adenophora triphylla var. japonica (assembly GCA_022495995.1). NCBI lineage: Eukaryota > Viridiplantae > Streptophyta > Magnoliopsida > Asterales > Campanulaceae > Adenophora > Adenophora triphylla. Next base: position 91,326 of record JAFEMH010005745.1, read on the forward strand.
TTGTCTGTGGCGATTTATAGCTTGGTTTCTCAGTTATAAGATGCTTACTTTCAGGCAGAACTTCAACTTAATTTTCAGAAGAGGAGAGGTCAAGGAGTCTTATCTCTACTGCGGCCAAAATTCAGTGGGGTGTTAGGCGAAGCTCTAGATGTTGCTGCTAGATGGAGTGGGGATGTTGTAAGTACTAAACCGGAATCTTATTGACCTGAAATATCTGCAATTTTATGAACCTGAGTTTGAACGATCTTAAGGACAGATATTTGGTTTTGCAGCTTTTAATGAAGATAAAACACTAAGCATTTCTACTTGAGCTACTATTTCAGATTTATGTGTAGATTAGAGGGTTGGCTACCTGGTTTTCTCCTTTATATCTTCTGTTACTGTTTGTCCAATCACTAGCTTTTACTCCCTCCTTTTCGATCAGAGAGTCCACATATGGGTTTCGTTTGGTCAACTTGAATTAGTTTTGACTGATGCACATACATAAAGTTTATTTGTTTTTTCAAAATTGTAAAAGTTGCAATCCATGTTATTCGTAATTTAGTTCTTAATGAAATAATTATTTCAAAAACATTGTTAAGGCATGTTAAACTTTGATTTGATTTACTCCCATGTTGACTTTTAAATATGACATGTGGGTTCATTGGGCAGAATGAATGGATTAGTAGATTTCTTCACCACTTGTACGTTCTTCTTTTTCTCTAATCAAGAAACCTTGTCCTTATCGAAATAGAATGAAGACTTTATCAAACAATATTAACAATATTCAGTGTTTTTAGTTCCTCTAAACTATGTATCAAGAGGACCACCAATGTTCGCCAATTTAAGCATGAAAAACCATTGTTATTCACAGCATCACTACTTGCAATTATCCTCTCTTTGATTAAATATTCACAGAGGTTAGCTAGTACAACCTCCGTCCCAAATGTGTTTAAAAAATTTCAAATTTGCTCTTGATCAAGAGCAATTTTTTTTTTTTTGACATTTATATTCAGATGGAGGGAGTAATAAGTTTTTAATAAAAGGAAAATGAGCTCCTGAACTTGGAGTAGCATTTGTTTTTGGGCTATCTGAAACTAAGTAAATATGAGCTTGACCAGAGATATTTGTCTTTCTTTTGCTAAATACTCTAATTATGTAGATCACTGTTGAGAAAGCTGTTTTGGAGCAAAGCAATAGTCAATACGAGCTTCAAGGAGAATATGTGCTCCCTGGCACCCGAGATCGGAGTCCCACTGGGCAGGAAAAAGGCAGCTTGCTCAGAAGAGCTATGGCAGGTCATCTGGGTAGTGTGATATCCTCGATGGGTCGATGGAGAATGAGGCTTGAGGTTCCTCGTGCTGAGATTGCTGAGATGCTTCCACTTGCTAGGCTTGTATCTCGAAGTACTGATCCTGCTGTTCAATCTAGATCTAAGGTTGTTTCCCCCTCATATTTAATGTACTGAGTACTTTTACCATCTAAAATGAGATAACTTTATAATGATTTCAGAAAAATGTCAAGAATATAGTTATTCAACTTGCAATTTAATAAATTTTCAGGCAAATAAACTGTTTGTTAGCTCTTATTCCCACCTGCAATTTTAGGGACCCGAGAAGCTTCCCATATTATGTGTTAGTTCATAGAAATGGCTGTTCAGTCAGTTTTAGAAGAAAGTTTGGGTTTTTAGACACTTGAGCAATTAAAAAGTCACATCACTTGGGAGTCAATGTTAGTAAACTCTATAGGGAGGAAAACAAGGCATTAAGCTAGTAGTTTCCCCACAGATCTTTCTTCCCCTCACTAATTTAAACTCTAATGATGCAAGTGCCATATATTTGTTTTAGAGTCTCAAATCACATGGTAAACTTTATGTTAACTCACGTGAGTAAAAGAGAGGAATAATGTGGTTTTAACATATTGCTCCAAATGCTGGAACTCTGAATGTTACATAGAGGTTTAATCATGAGGTGAACGGCCACTTTTGAAAAATTGAGATGGGTTGTCCTACTATCTGTTCAGTAACCTGGTAGAATGGGGTAATGACATTATATATGAAATTGACACACTAAAGTTAGGGGTTCAATTCCAAGAGCTGCTACTCCCTGTATAAGTGGAACTGATACGGAGTAATAAGTTGTTTTAGTCGTGCTATTAACAATCGCTATATGTTATAATCATGTTTGCATTATAATAGCCTGGGAAAAAGTTGCTAAGATCTTCTCCCTTCAACCCAGTTAAAGATGTACACTTTGACCTTTTACATTTTTGAACAAAGACTTTGATGTACCTAGATAAAACCCATTGCATTGTATGCTACCAGCCTGACCAGAATCAAATGATCCTATATATTGTACTATTTTCTGTTAAATATCCTCTTTACTCTGTATGGCCGCCTCTGTGGTCTAAGATCTGAGATTGCTTCTAGATGCTAAGGTGTTAGTCTTATCCTTTTTGGTGAATTGATGTGGTAATCTTTTCTAGAGGGAACGTCTGATGGTCAAGAATTTTCTCACTTAGAACTTGCATTGTTATGCCTGGTAATGTATACTCCCTCCGTCCCACGTGAATAGACACCAAAAATCTTGGCACAATAACTAAGGAAAATGAATATAATAATGAAAATGTGTGGTAGGAAATGAAGAGAGAGAATGAGTGGAGTTGGTTGAATAAATTGTGTGGTAGGAAATGAAGAGAGAGAATGAGTGGGTGGGGTAGGATGAATATAAAATAATAAATTCTTTTCCATTTTGGGCAGTGTCTATTCACGTGGGACGTCCCAAAAAGGAAATAAGTGTCTATTCACGTGGGACGGAGGGAGTATGCATTAATACTCTAGTTTATCAGCTCATTTTCTTCATTTTGCTTCACATGCATTCTTGATGTATTATGCGAGCTGGCATGGGTTTGCTTTCTAAATGTTGATTTTCCATGCCTCTCGTGAATTGCAGGACCTATTTATACAAAGTTTACAGTCTGTTGGGATATATGGTGAAAGTCTTTTCAAGCTTATTGAGGTAATCCCTCTTGGAAATAGATAATCATTCTATACTTGAATTATTTTCTTCTGACATCTGTATTGGAGAAAAATCTTGGTTCAAAACTATTCCAGTTGTCGCATTTCTTTTTGTTGGTCCATATTTTTATCTTCAAAATCCTTTCCCAGTTTGTTGAACTATAGCAACCACCTTGGGTAGAGTAGAGGCATGTTATAGAAGACAAACTGTATTTAGAAATTCTTGGATCGGTGACTATATCTGCTGTGTTTAATAAATGTTGGTTATGAAATTTTAGGAAATTCGGGGACATTTTACGACATCGGATGAAGTTATTCTTGAGGAATTGACTCTTCCTGGTTTAGCTGAACTCAAAGGTCGCTGGCGTGGGTCTTTAGATGCTAGTGGGGGAGGCAATGGAGACACTATGGTAAAAATCCCTCAAATCTTCCTGTTTCCATTAAGTCCACATTTCATGTTTCACAAAAATATTTTAGGGAAATATGTGAGTGCTTCACAAAAATATTTCATGTGTCATATAAAAGTATCAAAGAAGCTGCAAGCGCAAGAAAGAGCTTACTGTTGTTCCACATCTTTAAAGTTTCTATCAAATCAAAACTTTTTGCTTAATGTGAATTGCGTGAATATGCTTCTGTGCAAATTGATGATTATAATTTGTCAATACTTATTTGCATTTTGTATTGTGACAGCTGGAACTGAGTGGTATGGTATTTAGTAGAAGTTAGCGTTCTGTTCTTATCACTAGTTACTCTTAATCACTAGCCATTGTTTTCAGGCAGACTTTGACTTTCAAGGGGAGGAATGGGAGTGGGGAACATACAAAACTCAGCGTGTTCTGGCAGCTGGTGCATACAGTAATGATGATGGCTTGCGCCTCGAAAAAATATTTATCCAAAAGGACAAAGCTACAATCCATGCAGACGGAACTTTGTTAGGGCCGAAAACCAATTTACATTTTGCGGTTTTAAATTTTCCCGTTAGTCTAGTCCCAACAGTGGTGCAGGTCATTGAATCTTCAGCCAATGATGCTGTTCATTCTTTACGGCAGTTTTTAACACCGTTAAAGGGTATACTACACATGGAAGGAGATTTACGAGGAAGTCTTGCTAAACCTGAATGTGATGTACAAGTGAGGCTCCTGGATGGTGCTATTGAGGGCATTGACCTTGGGCGAGCAGAAATAGTTGCCTCACTAACATCAAACAGCCGTTTTTTGTTCAACGCAAAATTTGAACCCATTATTCAAAACGGCCATGTTCATATCCAAGGAAGTATTCCCGTAACTTTTGTCCAAAATAACATGGAAGAAGAAAATCTTGAAAGAGATAGAAATGAAGCAACGTGGGTCCCTGATTGGGCTAAGGGGAAAAGTAACGGATCTCCAGATGAAGCCAGTGATAAGAAAGCCTCTCGAGATAGAAATGAAGAAGCTTGGGATACCCAACTTGCAGAAAGTCTCAAAGGTTTAAACTGGAATCTATTGGATGTGGGAGAAGTGCGGATTGATGCTGATGTCAAAGATGGAGGGATGATGTTGTTAACAGCATTATCTCCGTATGCCAACTGGCTCAATGGCACTGCTGAAGTCACAGTTCAGGTTAATACTCCCTCCGTCCTATAATAAATGTCGCAATTTCCTTTTTGGCCCATCCCAAAATAAATGTTGTGTCTAAATTAGGAAATAACCTTACTGCAATTTTACCATTGTACAAGCAATGGACAAATAACTGAAGCACATTCCTTAAAAACGTTAGTCAAATGACTCAAATGCAACATTTATTATGGGGTGGAGGGAGTAGTTGCTTAACTTGCCACAGTGAAAGATACTTGTACACTCAAATAAAGTTTGATGAGAAGTTGTACTTTGTTTGGTTAGGTATTGTTAAGTCTTATATATGGTTTCATGTGAATAATTAGGTCAGAGGTACAGTTGAACAACCAGTCATCGACGGATCTGCAGCTTTTCACAGGGCAACTATATCTTCACCAGTGTTACGGAAGCCACTAACAAACTTTGGTGGCACTGTGCTCATGGATTCAAATAGGTTATGCATAAGATCGTTGGAAAGTAGGGTAAGCAGAAAGGGAAAGCTGTCCATGAAGGGAAACTTGCCCCTGAAGACCACTGAAGCATCCCTTGGTGATAAAATTGATTTGAAATGTGAAGTCTTGGAAGTGCGGGCCAAGAATATTTTAAGGTACCTCATCTTTCATCTCAGGATGGAAATATGTGAACGTAAAACTAATAAATACTCCCTTATTAACTGTATTTCCTCCCCCGAGTGAATTTGCTGTATACGCGTTTGCCAGCTATCATCTCCCAATGTGCACTTGAAATTATATACTCCCTTCATCTCTCTTTTATTTCCACCTAACAGAAACAAATAGTTTTAGGATTCCTAATAGATGTGTTAGTTAGTCTAGTTTAATATTTTTATTTATTATTTTTACCCTTAGTTTAATTACTTTACTCGAAAGCAAAGAACACATATAGTCTTTTGGGAATTAATGTGCATGGATACATAACTGAACAAAAAGAATCAGACATACGAAAACGGAAAGTAGGACAAAAGAATGAGATAGAGGGAGCAATGTGAAGACCAGGTGTATTCATGTATTTGTACAAGTAAAATAGCTTGGAGGTCAACTTTGTTAATATCCATAAGAAACAAAAAATGAACCCTCATTTTTGAGATTTAGGGAGTAAAAAGAAGATATTAATAACTTTATGTATTAAAGCAACGTGTGCTCATAACACTTTATTTTTCTCTTGCTGCCAACATTTCATTAAGATTAAACCATCTTTGCTGGGTGAAATTTCATTATCTTCACCAGTTTATCTTTTGTTCTTAAACAACTGATGTGCTATGTTGAAATCTCAGTGGTCAGGTTGATACTCAACTACAAGTAACTGGCTCCATTTTGCAACCAAACATTTCTGGGAAGATTAAATTAAGCCAGGGAGAAGCATATTTACCGCATGAAAAGGGTGGTGGAGCTGCTCCAATTAACCGAGATGCATCAAATGAATCAGCAATGCAAAGTGGTGTCTACAATCAAGTTGCGGCTTCAAAATATGTTTCACGGTTTCTAAATTTAAGACCTGCAACTACTAGTGCCCCGTTTCATCAACCTTCAGGTTAGGTGATTACACACATTTTAAAATTTAGTTTGCTTCACTGTATTTGAACGTGAGAAAAAATTCCAATACCATCTGGTCAAAACCTTAAAATATTTTTAGTCATTGATGGCATTGCATGCATAGCTTTGATGGGTTTCTAATAAGAAGAATGTGCATGAAAAACTGACAGTTTGTTTAGCTATGTTCTTACTTTTGTCTCTTAAACCAAACCCGAAGCCCTTATTATTTACTCCCTCCGTACCTAAATGAATGTCCATTCTCCCAAAAACTGTCCCAAAATGAATGTCCAAATTTCAGAGAAGTTACTAAACTCTCCCTCATAAAACAACAAGTTCTAATTCACGTTTACACTCGTGATAAAATATGGTGAGATCATTAAGGGTCTTTATGTACTAGTGCAACTAAAAATGCTTATATATCAACTCTTCTCAAATGTCCCTCAAAATAAAAATTGGACATTTATTTAGGGACAAATAAGAAAGAGATGATAATGCAAAGAACGGCAGGAATCCTTCTAGGCATGTATACTTTGCAGCTCATAGCCCCTTTAGAACTAAATCCTTTATCTTTTACAGGCAAACAGGCTGAAGATGAAAAGAGAATCGGGCAGGTAAATAGTAAGCCAAAAATAGATATCCGCTTGACTGACTTGAAGCTTGTTCTCGGACCAGAGTTAAGGATGGTGTATCCTTTGATTCTCAATTTTGCTGTTAGTGGTGAGCTTGAGTTAAATGGGATAGCTCATCCGAAATTGATAAAACCAAAAGGCATTCTAATGTTCGAAAATGGGGATGTGAATCTTGTCGCCACACAGGTTATACCTCTTTGTGCATATCTATTCATTTTCTTCTCTCGATGTAGTTTTTCTATAATAATACCCACTTGTCCTTTTCAATGTAGGTGAGGCTTAAAAGAGAGCATCTAAACATTGCAAAATTTGAGCCCGATAACGGGTTGGATCCAATGCTTGATTTAGCTCTGGTTGGATCAGAGTGGCAATTCAGGATTCAAAGTCGTGCTACCAAATGGCAGGACAATTTGGTTGTAACGTCTATACGATCTGTGGAACAGGATGTTCTCTCTACTGAGGTAAGAAAAATAGCATTATGAGTTATTGGGGATGGCCTGGCCTCATAATGATGTCATCAATGAGGCATGGTCGTTGGATCACTAGTGGTACACAAAAGTGGTATATAAGATTTGGTCTCTGCAATGATTGCTATCATATCCAGTAACAAGTACTCCCTCTGTCCCAAATTGAATGACCATTTTTGTCCCAAAATGAATGACCTTTTGAATCTTTTTCATCAAAAAACTGTCCCCAAATGATTTTTTTTTTTCATAGTTCATTATATTTTGCTGCATTTTTTTTTACTATCATTATTTTTTGCTTCTTTGCTTTTTCCTAATCTTATCCCACCTATTTCTTCTTTTAACTCTATTTTTATGTTTTAATTTATTTCTCACATCCTTTCTTTCACGCTGACATATGAAGATTCACGTGAGACGACCCCAAATTATTTTGGGACTAAGGCTTTGTTGTTGTTCATTATATTTTGGCAAAACTAAAATTTTGGAAGTGAATATTTTGGGGTCGTCTCTCGTGAATCATCATATGATCTTTTCCTAGATAGACTCTGCCAATTGACTTTTCCTATTAAAAAATCAATATTTTCAAAATGACCCTTAAATTTAGTTAATTTTTGTTGTTATTTGACCCATTTTAATCTATTCTTTTCTGTTGATTAGGCTGCTAGAGTATTTGAAAGTCAATTGGCAGAGTCCATCTTGGAAGGTGATGGACAGCTTGCATTTAAAAAGCTTGCAACTGCAACCCTCGAGTCACTGATGCCAAGAATAGAAGGCAAAGGCGAGTTTGGACAGGCCAGGTGGAGGCTGGTTTATGCACCACAGATCCCTAGCTTACTCTCTGTTGATCCTTCGGCCGATCCCCTTAAATCTTTAGCCAGCAATATATCATTTGGTACAGAAGTTGAAGTCCAGCTAGGGAAACGCCTTCAGGTAAAGACGTCTCTTTTTTCTCTTCAAAATAAAAATAAAAATAAAAAATGCTTGTCATCCATGAGATGGAGAAAGTAAAAGAGCGTTTACCAGATGGATGGCTGGGATTGTTAAATAATGTCGCACTCGCACCTAACGTAGTTCATTTTGGTTTACTTTTGGTTCTTACCTTCAGTTGATGTTGCAATATAATTCATTTGAGTAAGTATTAGTCTCTCCGTTCCAAAATTAATATCTAACAAACTCAGCAAATGCTAAAATTTAATGCCAATGATTACAAATAATCTTGTTATCCACTTCTAAACTTCTAGGTTTGTAAGTAAATAATGAAAAGTTAATTTTTATTTGTTTTGGTAAAATAACATTTGGAGACAAAGTTATTCAGGAAATAGACATTTATTTTGGGACAAAATTAGATATTCATTTTGGGACGGAGGGAATATTATTATTATTATTATTATTATTATTATTATCTTTGATCTTGACCTGTGGTTGCTCTTTCCAGGCCTCTGTAGTCAGGCAGATGAAGGATTCAGAGATGGCAATGCAATGGACTTTGATCTACCAGCTTACAAGCCGCCTACGCGTACTCTTACAATCTGCTCCGTCGAAGCGACTGCTTTTTGAATACTCCACCACATCGAAAGACTAGTCAGCTAAGTTTCTTTAGGGAAGTTGAAGATATTCAGTAGCAAAAATTTATGCTTTGTTGTTGCAAATTAGTGTATGTAGCCCTCTCAGATACTGTTCCATTATTTTGATAATTTGTAATATTTATTATTGTAAATATGACATTATATTCTTTGCTCAATTGAATGAGCTTAATAGAAAAAAAGAAAGAAATGAAAAATGATTTGGCTCTTCTTAGAGTTCAACCCTAGCCTCCAACTGAGTTCACTAAAATTATAGCCAGGACAAGAACATATGCTGGGCACATGTCAAAGAAAGAGTTTCAAGTGGTTATTTTGAACAAGAATCTCTCTCTCTCTCTCTCTCTCTCTCTCTCTCTCTCTCTCTCTCTCTCTCTCTCTCTCTCGCTTGTGGCGCGCATGCGTGCTGTTATTATTTTTCTGTAGGAAAGGCAAATTCCGAACAATATGACAGATTCGGCCAATCCTCGATAAAGTGATCTTTCATTTTCTGAAATCTATGCTCGGTAAGAGTTGGTCTTATAAAAAACTAGTTTTTTATTAAAATAAGAAAAAACGTGTTTTTCAAAAGCTATTCAAAATAAACGGTGGCAATTTTGTAATTACTGGCAACCATGTTCAAAATAAACGGTGACATTTTTGTAATTACTGGCAATCATGATAAATGCCAGTGTTAATATTACAAATGACCAGTGATTTCATACTGGCATTTTATAAACATGAAACTGACACTTTTTACACGGGCACTTTTTTATACATGAACTGACACTCTTCACACTGGCACTCTGTTACACTAACACTGGCACTTTGTTACACTAATATTTTTGCTTGCTCTCAAAAATACAAGCACTGACATTCAAAAATACATGGACTGGCATTTGAAAACACATTTACTGGCACTCAAAAATGCATATACTGGCACTCAAAAACACTGATAATTTTTTTTGCTGATATTCAAAAAAACATGAGCTGGCATTCAAAAAAACATAGACTGGCATTCAAAATTACAAGAACTGGCATTCAAAAATACATTGACACTCAGTTACACACTTACTGGCACTCTATTATACACTAACTGGCACTCTATTATACACCAACTGGCACTTGATTATACGTTAACTGCACTCAATTCTAAATGAACTGACATTCAAAAAACCTTGAACTGGCATTCAAAATCACGAAACCTGGCATTCAAAATAACTTAAGCTGGCATTCAAAATTCACAAAACCAAAATTGTCTTCTTCCACAACGCACCAGATCAAATCTCCTCTTTCGCCGGCGCTTCTCTTCCCCGACCACGCCCCTGCCCCTCCGACCTCCTCTCTACTATAACCTGCGCCTGTTTCTCGTTTATATCTCGACTTAATTCGTCTCTCGTACACACTCTGTCTCCTTACAAAGGTGAGGTCCTTCTCTAATCAATCATCTCATGATCCAATTAGGTTTTTTTGGTTTCAGATTCAGGGTTTTTACTTGTTCTAGGGTTTTTTCGAATGTAATTCCTATCAATGGGCGATTTTGAAATCACAGAGAGAGAGAGAGAGAGAGAGAGAGAGAGAGAGAGAGAGAGAGAGAGAGAGAGAGAGAGAGAGAGAGAGAGAGAGAGAGAGTCTTTACCCAGAGGCTCCACGCTGAGACGCGAAAGGTGATGTTTCTGGCTATTGAAGCACTGGAGATTGAAGCGAAGGTGAGGTTCCCGGCGACGGCGGACGGTATTCGCCGGGAGAGAGGAGGAAGAGATCTGGATTGTTAACCGGTGCCGGTGGTGGTGAAGCCTCTTTGCGTATAGAGAGAGAGAGAGAGAGAGAGAGAGTCCGTTAAATAGTTTACGTTAGTTTAGAGAGAGAATGAAAACACGTTTTTTGTTAAGGTTCAAAAAAATGCGTTTTTTATAAGTTTTTGGCGCTCGGTAAAATGGTAAAAATCTCCCAATAGTTTCTCAATAAAATAAAAAAGCTATCAAAAAACGCTCATTGTCACTCTGAAGAGTATAAATATATGTGAAATGCCATAAAGCAGCCATTGAATTAGGGGTGTTCATGGTTCGGTCTGATCTCATTTTTTTTTTTTTTTACAAAAACTCGTGAAATCAGGACTGAAACCAATACTATGGTACTTTACAAATTTAGAACCAGAATCAAATCAATACATATAAGAACCAATAGACCGGTTTCGATTTCATTAGCCCGACCTGATCCGATTCTACAATTTATTGATCATTTAAGGTAGTTTAATTTTCAAACTTGACAAACAAAATCTAAACGTACTTTTAAGTTTTGCAACCCACTTTTAAGTTTTGCAACCCAGTATCTCAATCCAGAAAATTTAACCATCTATAGTATAAATAAGATCGGTCCTTGTTACAGTACAATGAACAGTTTCAAGTGCTAAATTTTTCATTTTGCCCTCACTAAATTATTCATTTCCCATTTTGCCTTTAAAAAAAAAAATACACGTATTTTTGGACACGAACTTTTACTAGTTTGATTATAAAACATGACAATAAGATTAATGAACTAAAGAAACATAATGACCATCTACTGACTTTTCTAGTCAATTTGCTACCATCATTCACGAACCAAGAAAGGTGTACAACTCAAAACTGCATGTTACTCCTCTCCATGATAAATAATACTATATCTCTCCCAAAATAAATCTCAAAAAATAAAAATAAAAAATCAAATATATCACAAATAATACTTCCTTCGTCCCAAAATGTTTGTCCCATTTGACTTTTTTGTTAAACTTTGATCACAAATTTACGAGAGATTAATCATGTTCATGAAATTCTAAAAGTTATTGTTGATAATATTATTAATGGTGAATCAATAGGAATTTTTAGAATTTCATGAACATAATTAAATTGTCATATATTTGTGGTCAAAGTTCAACAAAAAAGTTAAATGGGACAAACATTTTGGGACGGAGGGAGTACTATCCAACATTAGGTCAACTAACTAGAGCTATCAATTTGAGATCGTCTCGTGATATAAATGGGACGGGACATGATATCATATTCTAATCCCGTATAAAGCGGGCATATTTGAGATATCCCGTTTGAGACGCGGGACAAAGTGGGACGAGACGTCCCACATTTTTTTAAATTTTAATATTAATTTTTTTTATTTTAACATCAAAGGTATTTTAGCACTTAATCTTTAATTTTTTGTTCCAACTATACATTGTCTTTTGTGTTGATTAAGCTATTTTATGAAATTAAAATTTTTTGATCTTGTTGGATTGTAAAATATTAATCTTATGTTTTCAATTTAATGTTTTGACATCATCTAAGTTGGATTTTAGTTTTATAATATAAGAGTATTCTTGTCCCACATTGTCCCGTATTTTCCCGTGTCCCAAGGTAGATTTGGGACGGGACGAGGTATTTCAGGCACGCGAATAATTCGGGACGACCCATCCCGTCCCGCATAGTTGCGGGATATCACAGTTTCGTTTCGTTCCATCCCGTTATCCCGAATTGACGGCTTACAACTAAACATTATAAAAAGACTAATAAGACAATAAAATGCCACATTCTCAATGTCAAAGAATATTGAAGATATTAGTATCCCAAAGAAATGTACTTACACCAAACCTAATCATCATCACATAAATCATCAATTATGTTGGTTCTATCTAAATAATAAACTTTTAAACACTAAAAATGCTCATTATTTACTTTATTCCATTTCTCTCTTTTCCTTCAAAATTTGATACTCAAAGTTCAGTCTAAAGAAGCTTTTAGTTTATAATTATTTTAAATATTCATTTTATGATGGAGGAAATAATTAATAAAATAATAATTTAATAGAGCATTGTTAAAAGCTTAACTTGTCAAAATATGTTTGTTTTGTTTTTTCTTTACTTAAGAAACCAAAGAATTATGTAATGTAGAGAAAACCAATTGGAGATAAGTTAAAAACATTTCTTTTACATACCTTTAGAGGTGTTAAAGTTTGATTAAATGCACGAAGATTAAAAAAAAATATTACGAGTATAAAAAGTAAAGTATAAAATAATAAGAAAATGTCCAAAATAAATAAATTAATAACCTTTATATTGAAATATAAACGGAGAGAGTACATTTTATAATCGTAAATGAAAAATATAAAAGGAAAAAAATAGTACACCCCCATACATCAGGGGTGCAGTGTAAATTTAATACACTCTTCGTTCTTTTTGAAATTGTAAAAATTGTCATTTTAGGTATTTTACTTAAAATTGCAAAATATTTAAATAAAAAGTTTTTAATATTTTTTAAATAAGAAAGCTCAATTGTTATAATCACAACAACTATCACTTACTATTATTACCCCATATTCTCTCTCCTATCAGATTATCCATACTCACAACACTTTAATATTTTATTCTCCCTTCGTCCCGGCTCAATTGATTCCTTGATTTATTTCACGATTTTTAAGAAAAATGAATAAAGTGTGTAGAAATTAGAGGAGAGAAAATATAAAAATTAAATGTGTGGTAGGGAATAGGAGAGAGAATGTAAAAGTTAAAAATATTTAATAGGAGAGAGAATGAATGGGAGAAATAGTAAGTTAATGATCAATTTTTTTGTAAATATGTTAACTTTATAAGGATATAATGAATGGTTTTTTTTGTAAATATATGAAGATGATAAGAGTATAAATATATGAAAAACTTTCCATTTATTTAAAGAATGAATCAATTGAAATGGGACGTTCCAAAAAGAAAAGTGAATCAATTGAGATGAGACGGAGGTAGTACTTCTTTATAATTTGCATGTACAATAATTTTTTTTCAATCTCAAATGAGAGAGAGAGAGAGAGAGAGAGAGAGAGAGAGAGAGAGAGAGAGAGAGAGAGTAACCTGATGTAGTGTGCTTCAACGCAACAACATGCTCTCTCGGCTCTTCAAATTCCTTTTTTTTTTTTTTTTTTTTTTTTTTACGTTTGGGTGAAATCGATTTAAAAATTGTGAATTTCATTCGAAAACATCTTTTTGTGCAAAAAAAAAAGAGTAATGTGGTCAAATGATCAAATCTAAATCTTAAGCCGGAAGCGAGTGCCGAAAAAATGATGGACAGCGTAGGCTGACGTCATAATATAAAATAGAAAACCCAAAAAAGAAAACCCGTAAGCGCAACACCCATTTCCGCGAGACTTTTTTTTCTCCCTCTCTCTCTCTCTCATTTCATTTCCAAACAGAGAGAGAAAAACTTGAGAGAGAAGTCGGAAGGAGAGAGAGACAGACAGGCGGATAGAGAGTCCAAGTGATCGTAAAATTAGAGTTTCTGACCGCCGTATCGTTGCTGCTCCGTCCCTACCTCATCATCGATCAATGTGAGTTTTCCATTTTTTGTTTTGTTCGTTTGTAGATTCATTCCGTTTGATTTCTCGATCTCTGTTTTGACTTCCTTAATTCTGCTCGTGATCTATGTTCGTTTAGTTTTTATTGTTTTTTTCATCCGATTATATATATTGAAAAGTTGAGATTATTGGAGGTATGTTTTTCTAGACATTTAGCTGATTGAAACGCCATGATCATTTTGATTGTTCGGTTGTTTTCTTGTGATTTTCTATCGTATGAATGTATGATACGGTGATGATTTCCTCTTCCCAGTGTCGGACTTAGGGTTTAGGTTGGGAGCAGACACGAAATAGCAATGAGTCATCTAATATACTTCCTCCGTCCCTGTCCCAAAATGATAGTCTCATTTGCTATTTTTGTTTGTCCCAAAAATATAGTCTCATTTCCAAAATTGTTAGGTCAAAGTCAAAATCATTGAACTACCAAAATTCCCAACCAATAAATAAGATGAAGTAAGGAGAGGATGAGAGAGTCAACCAAGGAAGAGGAGGGAGTAATGGAGTAATAAGTAAACCTTATTAAGGTTAGGGATGGAAATGAAATTAGGTCGTTAAAATGTTTGAACAGTCAAATGGGACTATCATTATGGGATGGTGGGAGTATATATTTTTTATCCATTCGAAAACGAGTCTCACTATTTTTTAAGTCAGCTTAGGCCCTGTCTGATCCCGTCTTTTGGCCTAAAATGGGATTCATAACAGGGTGTTTCTTCCACATACGTGTATCTAGAACGTTCCACGCCGTTACTTTATAGAATGGGGCCTTCGTTTTCAGCGCTATAAATTGTAGCTCTCTTCCAAAATAGCGCATCAAATTAGTTGGACCAAATTAACCTATTAATTTTGGGGATAACAGCGGAGTTTCACATCTGCACCAATGGAGAGAACCAGAAGAAGTAAGAGGGTTTTCCGATCATTTGTATTTGAAGTTTAGAAAGTTCAACGGATAACTTACCTAGAGGGAGAGGGGATTCGTGGAAGAATATGGAAATTTCATGTTAGTATGTATACACACTTTTTGATAGATATTAGTATGTATACACATGATGGGTTGAAAATTTGAAATAAGAGATATATACGACTTATCAAGGAATAAATACCATAGGGGGATCCCAGGAATGTTACAAAGGCTAGTGACGACAAAGGAGGGATAGATTATGTGCTGATCGGAAAACTTCACTACTGTCGATAATGGAGGCGGGTTATGATAATTGGCCAATAATTTAGTTGGGCTTATTCAAGTTTGAGTTAGACTTTCATCACCCAGAACTTGAGTGCAGCACCATAACTGAATATGTTCATCGCCCGCCAAGTCTCGAAGCGTTAAACTAGAGAAGATTAATTGACGGAAAGAAAGATGGTATTCCCGATATAGTGACCACTACATGCGTTTCATTCTCTTCGGGACAGTCATTTTCAAAAGCTAGCTTTATAAGGGAGTCGTCCTCTGAGGGACTTCCCGAATGACCGCACCGAGGAATTCATGTATAGTTTGCTGATACTATGTGATGTGACTCAAGACCTACCTATAAGAACTCTTATGCATATCTTTCTGAAGCTGTATGGAAATAACCTGCACTGCTTAATAACACCATGAACAAAATGAAGGAGCACCTCTGAGATAGACCAGGAATTAACAGGCTTACTAGTAGGAAATGAACCTCTGGGCCGCTGCCATAGTTTTGAAATGTCGGACTGATATTAATTTCTTTGTTGCAGTTTCATTTTCTTTGCTCTGACAGGTTGCATTTTGCTTTTATTGCTTAATATTTTTGTCCAGAAGCATACAGATTGCTTAAAATATCGTAAGATGACCTGCCAAGCTGCAGTTGGAAATAGCAAAGTATAACAGGAAACATAAGCATTTTGTTATCTGCGCATGATTATAATTGGATTATTGAGGAAGATTTTTTACTTGTTCATGGGCAGAACGACTGTGTATGTACAAAAGTGTTCTTACTGAGTTGTTCTGGTTATTGTAAAGGAAGTTTAGTGTCATATAGCTTTATTGAGGGGATTTATTTTCATTACTTTCATATCCGTACAAGCATGTCTTTCTGATTCCTGATATTAAAGTGTTTCTTTTTTTCTATTTTTGGGGGAGCAACAGCAATCTGTTTATGAACTGAGAAAATGAAGCCAGGATCTTCGTTGAATCCTTATGCAGCTTCATACACACCCCTCTCAAAAAGAGGGATTGTGGATGAAAAAGATTCCAACACTGGAAAGCAGCCTGCATGGCTGGGACATCACCCTGGGCCTGGGGTTATCGCACCAAGTCCTTATCAGCATTTTCCTCAAAACTTTGATGCCACACAGTTGTTTCCTGAGAATTCAAGACTGAAGGTTCCTAATGTATATGTCTCTCAAGGTTCATCGTCACAAATTCGAAATGAGATTACAGGAAAGCAGGCCATGGATGATGACTTTGACGTGGATCTGGCATTTCTTCAGATGGCTTTTCCTGGTATATCTGATGACTCCCTGTCTGATGTCTATATAGCCAATAGCGGAGATTTGCAAGCAACAGTGGACATGATTAATGATCTTGAGGTAAGGCTCATAGTTGGATAAAAAATTATTAGTGGTTCTTTATTCCTCTTGTTAATGTTTTTGTGAAAGCTGCGACTTGTCTTGTTGTCTACTTGCTTCTCTTCTTGCACGAGTCATATCAAGAAGCATTACCCTTTTTATACTTGAGTAAATTGTTCTTGACCTTCAGGCTGAAAGTGCGTCGAAGTTTTACTTTCATGGAATAGAGCAAAGTTCTCTATTAGCTCTATAACATGCACACTTAATTTAGTATTTGAATTCATGTGACTCCTTGAGTAACAGAGATTTTTTAAATATATATCTTTTGACTTCACGCTAACAACAACCCTATTATCTACTCATTTCATACCCAATGTTTACAGTGGTTCCATTTGTAAATATAGACTCGTTCTATCTCAGAAGATAATCCCAGTTTCACTTTTGGTGGTCAACTGTGATCAAAGATACTTAAAATCTACTTATTTGTGATCTTAAAATTTGTTATTGAGTTTTGTTAGTGTTCTCTCGATATATTTCATAGCTTAAAACATAACACTATATGTATTTTCAAAGATATTGGCATAGGTTGACATGCCTATTAGAATTGTGGACTCTTTTTAGGATGGAATGAGTGATTAATTTTCTTTCTCTTGCATCTCTTTTTCACAAATTAGATTATCTATGATTGGCATTTGGATGCATTGGGTCTGGGTTCATGCTGTAGTTGGACATGGTATCAGTTTTTTGAAATTCAAGGTTCGCGTGGTTTGTAGAATATTGAAGTGGGTAGGGCAATTAGTAGCGATTTTATTAAAACAAAGGTTTTACTAAGGTCTATGATGGCTAGCATATGTAGTGCACTATGCTTTTTTTATTTATTATTACTTGTCTAATGATCAGTAAATGCAGTTAATTTGAATTTGCAATAAATGGATCTTTAAGTTGAAACTTTTGTTGAGCTGTTGGCTTGTGGTGGCTAGCATACCTTGTAGTGAATTTTCTTTTCTTTTGTCATTACATGGCTAATGATCCCTGAGTATCCCTCATTTGAACTTGAAGTAAATGAATCTTGAAGTTAATTTTTTAAGTTGAACTGTTGGACATCAATAATAAAATCTATCAGTTTGCTTGAAATGCAGATGTTATGATCCTTCAATCTTATAAGGCCAATCGACATTTTGAAACCTCGTACTTTCCTTAAACTTCGGTTTTAACCATCATTGTTTATTTTTAGCAGTTTTAACCATTCTACTTTAGATACGCACTCAATTTCCCCCCAAAAACCTTAAGTACGATGGTTATAATTGCTAAAAAAAAAGCCTTAGTTTTCACCACTTTTGGGGAAAATGAGTGCGTATCTAAAGTACAAGGGTTAAAACTGCTAAAAAATAACAACGATGGTTAAAACCGAAGATTAAGCAAAGTATGAGGGTTCAAAATGTCGATAGGCCACCTTATAAGATGTAAATGTTGTCATCTGAATTCTGAATCTTCCCTTCCGTTTCTCAGAATTTATCTCACTTTTCCTACTGTTCGTACTCTGTGTTGGCCTATTATAAGTAGCTTGTTCAAGCCTATGGCATCCTATTCTTTATAAGATTGGATATCAATTTCCATTGTAAATACATCCTTCTATCAATTTCCATTCACCTGCAGTACTGTTATTATATGTTCAGGAATTTAAATTTGAATCAATCTCTGCATCTTGTAGTACCTTTTTATCTCTCTTATGTGACTTCTGTGGCTACCATGGTCCGGGTGGGGTAAATCAGTGCAGCATGAGATTTTTAGATTTGGGATCAATTCACAAACATTGGATATTATACTCCCTCTGGTCAAAAATACTTGTTTTAGGAACTAAAATATGGTCCTAAATACTTGTTTTAGGACCTAAAATATGGTCCTAACTACTTGTTGTTTTTGGGGTAAAAGCCTTTAGATCCCAATTTTGCCCCTACATTGAAACTTGTTCCACCGTACTTTTTTGAGTGAAGTTACGCATGAGAGACACAATTAATAAGGGTGGTTTTGGCACTTCCCTATAAAATTGTAGTAATAATCATAGTTACCGGGAACGCTACTTCCCCCTCGTCCCAAGTCCCGAATCGTGTGTCCCGGAATCGGGGTTGTTTACGTCCCAATTCTCTTGGGAACGCGACCCAAATCTCCAAAAACACCATCCCGGATTTAAAAAAAGAAGGTAGAAATTGACCTTTCGCCGTCGGTTAATTGAATATCATCTGCGTCCTTTTTGGGACTTTGTTGAAGTTGAGAACCCCTTCTAACTTTGTCGATCCAATGTTGACTTGAAGTGGAAAGCCTTTCAATCTTGGTAGGAATTGAAGTCACGAGACTACATGGATAGGGAAGGAGTCGGAATTGCTAAGGAGGGAAGAAGTGAGGAGAATCTGGAATCTGGAGTAAGAGTCGTGGATAGGTATGAAGAAGGGTTTCATGGATCGGGGAGAACGAACGACGCACATTGTTATTGAAAGGGAACTCGGCGTACAAAATTATACCTAGAGGGCAACTATTTTCACACACCCATTAATTGTACAACACTTTTAAAGTTGGGGGCGTTTAAAGAGGGTAGGTAGGCATCAATTGTTTTTTAATATATATATATAGATATATATACACGCACCCAAATTTTTAAAAGTCATGTTCCCATCCCGCGTCCCAAAACGTCCCACGTTCCTGGTAACTATGGTAATAATCGCATTTCTTAAACTTGATGTAAACCTCTAAAAGGACATGTATTTTGGACTAGAGGGAGTACTTGTTTCATTTCTGACTTCAATGCTAGTCTTTTTCTTGCTCATTTACAAAGTTGATTCTTTATTATTCCAGGAGTGTACCGAAGATTCATTGGGACTTCCAGAAACTTTGGACATTGGAGATGTACCGGAAAGTGGGTGTTTTAGTGAGCCCCCGTCTCAGAAAAAGAAGGTGGCTTGTGCTGAAACCAGCAGTTCATCTGGTTCTTAGACAAACCTATTGGTCTCAGTAGACTTGTATGGTGTTTTTAATTACTGTGGATACAGAAATATGAATTTGCAAAGAAGATAAAGATAATTCGTTGGGGAATAGGATGATTGATATATACAGACAGTCCCCGTTTTTTGCTTGTATAGGCGGAGAGATGTTTGTAGTTAAAAGAAAGTTGATTTTTTTGCAGTTTGTTGTTAATGAATAGATCATCAACGGCCAATTATGCGATCTTGGTTGGTATAGATTTGAATATTTTCTGGAATTGAAGTGGTTTTTCCGAAATGGAAATGGGTGTCGTTTGTTGAGATGATCGTTTTTGAATTTTGACTCTTGTAGCTATTTGTATGTTGCATTAATCTTCATCGCATCCTGATACGAGAGAGGCTGTCAGATGTAGTTGATCACTGACAAAATGTCAGCAGCATTATGTTCAAAGTTAGGGATGATAAAATGTGTGTTTCGGTTACCCAATTGGGTTTTATTCAATGAAAATATAATGTTTTACACTACTATACTCCCTAAATTACTATACTCCCTCCGTTCAAAATGATATTCTTATTTTTTTTTTTCCTCTACAAAGGTATTTAGAACTTAATTTTATACTAATTTAATTATTTTAATGAATATTTAAAAATTATTATTGATAGTATTTATAATTGTGTATCAGTAACAAATTTTAAATTTTCATTATGATAATGAAATTAATCAAAATTTATCACTCAAAATATCTTTATAGCGACAACAAAAAAATTTGAAAAGATCACTTCGAATTGAAGAGAATACATGATTTAAAATAATATAATGTACAATAGTTTAAAACAAAGCATAAGCATGATAATATCTTAAACGAAATCCAATTTTATCATATTAATGGGTCATATTCCCCGGATGAGCTCTTATATTACTCCCTAATGAATAATGAATGATACTTTTAGAAAAATTTGTTCCAAAATTAATGATCTTTTCACAAAAAAATTGTTTTTAAATATTTTTTATCAATTTTTTTCTCCATTCATCATATACTTGTAATACTAAAAGTTATACGTATATAAAAAAAGATAATATAGATTTTCATACATCTTAGTTATTAAAATTGACAAAAATTTGAATTTCTTAAAAAAATACAAACGGAAAAATGAAGCATACTCCCTCCGTCCCGCCCGAAAGGGGACAAATTTCCTTTTTGGGCGTCCCATTTAAAAGGGCACAACCCCAAAAAGGAAAGTTTTTATTATTTTTATACTCTTCCTACCACACTCATTCTCTCTCATACTTTACTTTTACACTCACAACATTCTCTCTCCTAACTATTCCTCCCACTCATTCTCTCTCCTATTTAATTTTTCATACTCACAACATTTAACCTTTTTCTCTTTCTTACATCACTTTCCTTATTCATTTCTTAATTTCCGTACTAGGAGGCAAAATTGCCCTTTCGGACGGGACGGAGGGAGTATAATATAGTTAACTCATCCCGAAAAGATATACTCCCTCCGTCCCGGCCGACTTAGGACTTTTTGCCATTTTGGGCGTCCCACCCGACTTAGGATGGCCCAAAATGGAAACCTTAAATCACTATTCTCTCCACTCATTCTCTCTCCTACATTATTTAATACTCACAACACCATTATAATTTACTATTCCCTCCACTCATTCTCTCTCCTATTTTTAAATTACACTCACAACATTTACCTTTTTCTTAATCCCCGTGCCATTTCAAAAAATCCTAAGTCGGCCGGGACGGAGGGAGTATACAGTATACTCCATATAGTTCACCCGAAAAAATAACTTAAAAAAAAACTGAAGTATATCGTCATCTCTCGAAAAGATAGCTCAACAAATTTTTTTATATCAACTTTACGGTAAATTCTATATAGGCACCTTACATACAAGGCACCAATAATCCCCAAAATACCCTTCGTGTGTCGTGCTCGAAAGGACGACACGAAGCCTTCATTTCGTGTACTTTTACACGACATAAACTAATTGGGTTAAATATTTGGTCGTATGAAATTATACGAAATTTAAATTTCTGTCATTAATTTCGTACACAACAACACGATATCATGTCCTAATATCGTGTATATCCATACGACATATCATAATGAAGGTGTTCTTCGATGATTTGCGACACGATGTTAATGATACGCATATGCTATGTTATATTATTGAATTGTGTTGTTAATTGAGCAAAATTTATACACTTATACATGACAAGGAACAAACGTCATATTGGATCATACAATATCATATAACCTATCACATTTAAGTGATACCACTTTATTTATTTGGAGGAAACTCATGTAGATGAAAAACACTTGAAATGTCATTTAGAATGTAGAAAAAAATTAAAAAAAAAAATAAACGAGGTAGCCGTATACCATTTTTGGCAAGATCGGGACACATAAAACCCTAAAAACCCTAAAAACCCTAAGTAATGGCACATATTTGTAACTCAATCTCCATTTGGATTTTGAGGAAACTCATGTAGATGAAAAACACTTGAAATGTCATTTATAATGTAGAAAAAAATTAAAAAAAAATAAACGAGGTAGCCGTATACCATTTTTGGCAAGATCCGGACACATAAAACCCTAAAAACCCTAAATAATGGCACATATTTGTAACTCAATCCCCATTTGTATTTTGAGGAAACTCATGTAGATGAAAAACACTTTAAATGTCATTTAGAATGTAGAAAAAAATTAAAAAAAAAAATAAACGAGGTAGCCGTATACCATTTTTGGCAAGATCGGGACACATAAAACCCTAAAAACCCTAAGTAATGGCACATATTTGTAACTCAATCTCCATTTGGATTTTGAGGAAAGTCATGTAGATGAAAAACACTTTAAATGTCATTTAGAATGTAGAAAAAAATTAAAAAAAAATAAACGAGGTAGCCGTATACCATTTTTGGCAAGATCGGGACACATAAAACCCTAAAAACCCTAAGTAATGGCACATATTTGTAACTCAATCTCCATTTGGATTTTGAGGAAACTCATGTAGATAAAAAACACTTTAAATGTCATTTAGAATGTAGAAAAAAATTTAAAAAAAATAAATGAGGTAGCCGTATACCATTTTTGGCAAGATCGGGACACATAAAACCCTAAAAACCCTAAATAATGGCACATATTTGTAACTCAATCTCCATTTGGATTTTGAGGAAACTCATGTAGATGAAAAATGTTGGGTATGCTTACTATGAACCCCTCCTATTACTTAATTTGATTGATACCATCACCTATTTTTACTTTACATGGACTATAGGACATAATGTATGAAGTCTCACTAACTTCAAATATAGTTAAGTCCATTTTGTTACTTAGGCTTGAATAGGTTATTCTAGGTTAAAACTTTCTAAGTAATTTTTGGCTCAAAATTGGCCATGCGGTCGACCGCATCTTGGACCGCATTATGAAGACTTGAAGCACCTCTTCGACCGCATTCAAGCTGACCGCATGGAGCATGTCCAAACCGCATCAACATGTCCAGACCGCATTGACATGCCAACCGTCTGAACTTGCTAACCGCAATTCATTCCTGACCGCATAGCTTGCCAGACCGCACATCATTTCTGAAGATTGAGAAATTAACTCGATCACAACTCGTAGTTAACTCGCAGAATTTTACCGCGTTGCATTTGCTCCAAAATTCAAAATTGGTGACAGCTAGGTCACTTCGTACAAAGGACATACCAAAGATACCACCTTGCCACTAACTCGCAACATGGAGACACAAAGGACACGTGCTCCAATTATACATCAACAACACATTGTCCTTGAAGCTTGCTCAACACGAAACTCCAACGGCTATCTTCATTCCAAGGCTATAAATAGACCTTGTGTTCAAGCATGAAGATAATAAGATAGCTTGAGAAAAAGAGAGACGTCGAAATTATCAAAGTGTTAAAGCTTATCATCTCCAGATTTCTTTGAATCTTTAAACACTTACAAGCCTTCAAGATTATTCAACCCAGAAAATCTCTCAAGCCATTTGTAACACCATAGATTCATTAAGCTCTCTCTTCATATTATAAAGAGCTCTTAAATCTTGCACACACACACATACACTGGTTATTGTCTAGGATTTGCTTCATAGAAAAAGATAGTTAGATTTGAGATTGTTTGATTCTCACTTTGTATTCCTTGTAACAAACCTACTCAAATCAAATATACTATCTCCCTTAGAAAATCCAAGACTAACCATCTTGGTAGAGGACGTAGATCTTTAACGATTGAACCTCTCCAAATATCGTGTCATTTACTTTCTGCACTTTACATTTCAAGTTCTTAATCTTTCATATTATTTCTTGTGTTTGATCTTCATAGTTATCCAACACCATATTGAATTGTGTTTATAGTACAAATCTGCCTAAGCTTATTTTCAACTTTGCGGTCGACCACACTTTCACTTTTGCGGTCGACCACACTATTTTTCAATACTAAGTTTTGTACTTAGAAAACTTCCGCTGTGCATTTTACTAAGCTTGAAAGTTGGTTTTTACTTGACCACACTTTCAGCCCAAGTAAGCCAAGGTTGAATTTTCAAAAAGAGTAGAAATTTTTATACAAATATTCACCCCCCTCTAGTCAAGTTTTCATACTCTTGTTGCACCTTTGGGACCAACAAGTGGTATCGTAGCTAAACACCTTTATAAAACTATTCTCTGTTTTTCAAGCTTAATGTACTGGGTGCCGATTCTTCATGGCAACTTCAAAAGCTATGGCAACGATTAACTATTCACACATTCCTATGTTGGATGAAGATCACTTCGATATCCGGAAAGCTCGAATGCTAATTCATTTAGAGTCAATAGATGAAAGGCTAGTTGATTGTATCAACGATGGACCTTTGTTCCAATGAAAGCCAATACCGATGCAACTACCAATACCGAAGTTCCCGAAGTCAAAAAGTCAAGACGTAATGGACTCGACGAAGAAAGAAAGTATGTTGCATTAGATAGCAAAGCCAGTACATATCATTTCCGAACATTACCCACTTCAACCTATCGAAGGTACTCAAATGCAAGACCGCAAAGGAGATGTGGGACTCTATTGAAAACTATCTCGAAGGTGATGATCAATGCAAGGAAAGCAAGAAATTTGAAATTGAAAGGAGATACAGCAGCCTTCAACAGACTACCCAACGAATCTCTACGTCAAACCTACGATCGCTATGTCGAGGTAGTAAATGCTTGCTTATCTCTAGGTAAAGTTCTAACCGATAAAGAAATTAACATGACATTCCTTTCTCGCTCCGGGGATCCAAATGGATGCACAAAGCAACTTCCTCGAAGATTCAAAACAATTAAATACATGGACTCTTAGTAATTTATATGCAAACCTTAAAGTTTATGAGTTGAAATTACAACATATTGAAGAAGTCGAGGGAAAGGGAAAATCACTTTCTATGTCTCGTTGTTGATCATGTGGAGAAACCCTCAAAGCCTACCTCGATCCTAGTATTTCAACTTCTTCTCTCATCGATATGGATGATGAGGACTTTGCCATGTTTGTAAAACGTTTTCAAAAATTTCGTAAAAATTCAAAATCGTTTTCAAAAAGTAAATATCCAGAACATCTTCAAGGGTGAGTGACTCAAAGAAAAAGAGTGACCTCGTGTGCTACAATTGTAGAAAGCCAGGTCATTTTGCTTCGTAGTGTCCTCAACCCAAATATGAGTATTTGAAAAAGAAAACTTTCCCTTCGAAATTTTCTCAACGAAAGGGAATGGTTGTCAAGAAGAAGAGAATTCTAAAGAACTTGCAACTTGGATCGAGACCGATTCTCGATGAAGACAAATGATGAGAGTACCGAAGAGGTAAATCTCTCGCCTCATTGCCGAGGATGCTTCTAGTGACTCGTAAGATGAAGTTCACGATGAGTCGCTCAAAAAGAGGAATGAGGTGATTTCAAGGAAAACCAAGCTTGTGGCTAGCAAGGTGGACTATAGCAATTTTGACCTCACTCCAAGCACCAAGATTGGAAATTGTTCATTTTCTCGCCCCATCTTTCCATCCAAAAATGAAACATCTTCAAAAGCTAAATCAACTCCAAAAGTTTCAAAAAGGGCTAATGAGATTTCCCCATGGATCAAGAAGAGATGTTTAAAAAGGTCAAGTGATGATCCAAAGGTTTGAAAATGTTAAGAAAGCTCTATCACTAGCAACCGATGAAATTTCTCAACTCAAGACGGAGAAAACCGTGATGAGGTCCGAA
The DNA here is from genome assembly GCA_022495995.1 of Adenophora triphylla var. japonica. Classification (NCBI taxonomy): domain Eukaryota; kingdom Viridiplantae; phylum Streptophyta; class Magnoliopsida; order Asterales; family Campanulaceae; genus Adenophora; species Adenophora triphylla. The sequence goes on from JAFEMH010005745.1 coordinate 117,232, forward strand.
ATTTCAAATCTTAAGGGCCAAATCAAAAGTATGACTCCTCTTGTAGATCAAAACCTCATTCTTGAAACTAAGGTTGCCGCGCTTCAACTTCGCAATGATGACCTCGGTTACTCAAATCAACGATCTTCAAAAGATTATTGATAGGTGGAACAAGTCAAAATCCACCTCTGATCAAATCATAGACTCCCAAATTTCCAATGGAATTAAGGAGGGTATAGGTTTTGGATCCGGTGAAGAAGAGAAGTGTGCATCCGATAGTGAAAAGGATGAGGAGATTTCAAAACTAACTAATGAAATTCCTAAGAGGAAGCATGCTAATCCTAAGGGTAAAGGACAACATAATTTCAATTATGTCTACCCAAAGTATAGGAAGGACTCTCGATAAAAGAAAAGGATTCTCGAGATTGATGATTCGGAGAACATGGCTTATGGAGTTGGCCGCATCCCTTCTCCAACCACCTCTCGGTGGAATTGGTGGTGCCGGGCAACCGCAAGGCCGACCGCCTTTCTTCTTCGACCATTCCTCGTGCCTTTAAAAGCAAGAAGAATGCTCCTAGAAAATACGTAGTCAAGCCAGAGCCAGCTCCCTTTGTCAAAGCTAAAACCACTGCTCCCAAACAAAGATGCAACTCTTAAGAAAAGTAAAGAGTTAGTAAAAACACATGATACTTGTAGTTTTCATCACCGTTTCCGTGTGTGATAATTATGGTCATAAGGCCGCCGAATGCCTTTCGCGATTCGCATCTAATCCAAAAGGACTTCATCCTCCTTCGTGAAACAAATGTGGGTTGTCAAAAGGTGCTAACCCTAGGACCCAAGAATAAAAGGGGACCTCGTTCTTAAATGTTTATCTTTCAGTGTCCTCTCGCTTCATGGCCGGATCTTCCAAGGCAAATTCAAATGAATGGTATCTCGACAAAGGGCCGTTCAAGACACATGACCGGAGATATCACCTTGCCGGGAAGATGTTCGTGAAGAAAATGGTCCATCAAGCAACGTTTGGGGATAACAACAAAGGAAAGACAATTGGATATGGAGTCATTCGAAAAGGAAATCTAACTATAAAAGAAGTATCTCTAGTCAAAGGACTCAAGCATAATCTTCTCTCCATATCTCAATTTTGTGACAAAGGATTGCACTGCAACTTTACTTCATCAAATTGCTTTATCAAAGATGGCACATCCGGAGTCACGTTGCTCAAAGGGATTCGTAAGAATAATGTTTACATTATAGATTTTAATTTCGCTTGTAATCTTACTAATCTTTGTTTTGTAGCAAAAAGTGTGAGTGAAAATAGTTGGTTGTGGCACAAAAGACTTAGTCATTTGAACTTCAAGTATCTATCTAAGATTGGAAGAGAAAGTCTAGTTCGTGGTCTACCAAAAGTAGCTGATCACCACGATAAGAAGTGTGCTGCATGTCAACTTGGCAAACAACCCAAGGCATCTTTCTCCAAAGAAGACCGTGCCTTCAACTTCAAGATGTTTGCAACTACTCCACATCGATATGTTTGGACCTCGTCACCATCGCAAGCATTGGAGGAAGCAAATACACTTTAGTTGTGGTGGATGATTACTCGCGATATACATGGGTCGAAATGATGATCTCCAAAGATGATTGTTATGATATTTTGACCTCTCTTTAGACACTCCAAACACAAAAAGAGGATGACATCGTTAGTGTTAGATCGATCATGGAACCGAATTCAAAATAACGGTGTAGCTCAAGATCGCGACGACCACTACGGTATTGACCATAACTTCTCTCTCGCCGGAGTTCCACAACAAAATGGAGTTGTGGAAAGAAAGAATAGAACGTTGATTGAGGCCGGAAAGACAATGCTCGCCGAAGCTAAGCTACCACAATACTTTTGGGCCGAAGCTACCAACACAAACTTTGCTTCACTCAAAATAGATCTCTCATCAACAAGACCTACAACAAGACTCCATATGAACTTTGGAGAGGAAGAACCCCCAACATAGCCTTCTTCAAAATATTTGGATGCAAATGCTTTATTCTATATAATGGAAAAGAGCATCGAGGTAAATTCGCTCCTAAAGCAGATGAAGGTATTTTTGTTGGGTATGCCAAACATTCTAAAGCTTTTCGTGTTTTTAATAAAAATAGTTTAAAGATAGTAGAATCTGTTCATGTTACTTTTGATGAACATTCTCTCCTTGAGCCACATTTGGCTCCAAATGTTGCCGATGATTTTGCCGAGCCTAATGAGACAGTAATCCTTCTCAAAATACACCTAGATCGTAAAATCACTCAACTCAAGGAAATCCATCAACATCAACCGCACCAAATTTCTCAAATCCAACATCGAGATTCCTACCGAAGATGTTCATTCGTAAGATGATGCAGCTTGAATCTCGACCCCATAAATTCCATCGAGCCTATTCCTCAACTCACTTACTTTGATAGCTCAAATGATGTACCTATTGAAGATCTTCAACAACAAACAACTCAACCGCACTTACCTCCGTAAATTCATGAGGTTAGAGATCACCCAATTAACAATGTCATTGGTGATTTGTTCTCTCGGGGTTCAAACAAGGAGTTCTCACTATGATGAATACACTTCATTCATATCTCAAATTGAACCAAAGAAAGTTGATGAAGCACTCCAAGATTCAAGTTGGGTTGTGGCCATGCAAGAAGAGCTCAACCAATTCGAAAGATGTAAAGTTTGGACTTTAGTTCCAAGACCAAAGGATCAAGGAGTAATTGGTACAAAATGGGTGTTTAGAAACAAGATGGATGAAAATGGAAGCATAACAAGAAACAAAGCAAGGTTGGTTGCACAAGGATATAGACAAGAAGAAGGAATTGATTACGACGAAACCTTCGCTCCCGTTGCAAGACTTGAAGCCATAAGAATTTTCTTAGCTTATGCCTCCTTCAAAAGATTCAAGCTTTATCAAATGGATGTAAAGAGCGCATTTCTCAACGGTGAACTTCAAGAGACAGTCTATGTTGCATAACCTCCCGGATTTGAAGACAACAAACATCCCGATCATGTCTACAAACTCCAAAAAGCTTTGTATGGACTCAAACAAGCTCCAAGAGCATGGTATGATACTCTATCTAAATTTCTTTTAGAAAAGGGCTTCAAACGAGGTAAAATCGACACAACTCTTTTCATTGCCAAATATAATGATCATACACTACTTGTTCAAATATATGTTGATGATATCATTTTTGGCTCTACTAATGAAATTTTGTGTAAGCGTTTTGAGAAGCTCATGAAAAGCAAATTTGAGATGAGCATGATGGGAGAACTCACTTTCTTCCTTGGGCTCCAAATCAAACAATGTGATGATGGCATCTTCCTTAACCAAGCAAAATACACTAAAGACTTAATCAAGAAATTTGGACTTGAAAATGCAAAAGCATACGACACTCCTACGGCTACAGTAACAAGTTAGACAAAGACTTGAAAGGTAAGAAAGTTGATCAAACTTTGTATAGAGGTATGATTGGCTCCTTACTATATCTAACGCTAGTAGACCGTATATCATGTTCAAGTGTTTGTGTTTGTGCTCGCTATCAAGCTGCACCCTAGAGAAGCACACCTTATAGCCGTAAAACGTATTATTCGTTATCTATCTCGGGACTATTAACCTTGGACTTTGGTATTCCAAAGAACCATCTTTTGATCTTACAGTTTCGATGCAGATTATGCACTCGCACAATCGATGTGAAGAGCACCAAATGAACTTGTCATTTCCTCGAAATCGACTTGTTACATGGGCCAGCAAGAAACAAGCTTCAGTGTCCTGCCTCAACAACGGAGGCCGAATACATCGCCGCTGGGAGCCGCCGTTGTCGATATCGTGGATGAAGCAACAACTAGTTGACTATGGCATTCATGAAGGAAATTGTCCAATCTATCGTGACAATACATCGCCCTATTGCAGATCAAACAACCCCGTTATGCACTCTAAAACCAAACACATCGATATCAAATATCACTTTCTCAAGGATCATGTTGAAAAAGGTAACATTCATTTAGAGCATATTGGTACCGACAATCAAATTGCGTATATTCTTACCAAAGCTCTAGACTCCAAGAGATTCGTGTTTTTAAGAGGAGAAATGGGTATGTTAGAACTCAAGTAAAACTTGTCCTTATTTTTTTAACTAACAAATTGTGTGTTTCAAGTTCATGCTCAAAGACAGTCAATAAGAATGGCCCATTCCATTCTTCACTGGCCGACCGCACCAAGCCTATACAATGCACGCCGACCGCACTAGTCCTTTCGCATGTCAAAATGCTTTATCAATTCTCTAATGGACCGCATGCTTAAGACTGACCGCATAAGCCTTTAAATAATTTCTAGGCTTTATAGAAGCCCTCAATACGGCCAACCGTTTGGCTCATAATAAGTCATACTTAGCCGTACTCTGAAGACATCAGTAAGTACTCTAACTCCTTGTAATGTCTCTGGGACTTGTCCATATTAGGACAAGATAATTGCACAAGGGTACTTTTGCAATTATTTTTCCCTCGTATTTATTCAAATTTTTATGGGATAAATATTTTAATTTAAAATGCCACATGTTCAAATTTCTATCGTCAGTCATAGTGAAGACAAAAGGACTATCCTCTTACACAAAGGACATTACCGTGCACTAACTTCCCTCCATAACTCCCGTTTCCACTTCTCCACTTCTCGTCCTTCCCCGTCACCCGCACAAATCCGCCCTTCACTTTGTCTTCTTCTTTCTCTCTCTACTTTATCTCTCTAAAAATTCCCTCTATAAAATGTCTCATTCTCAATCGGATTCAACTCAAAATACCTCGAGGAATCAAATAGTGAATCCAATATATCCAAATTCGTGATAATGGTAAGTCATTTCCATTTCGAAACTTTGATTTTTGAATTTCAAAATGTTTCATTCGTCTTTGGTCGAAAACGGGAAACCCAAAGCTTGCTTAGAAATATCATTTTTGTTGCTATTTGCTTGAAATTTTTGCTTATCCATGTTCGATTCTTCATTAGAAACTCATGAATGTTGTCTATTTCTTGTTTAGATGGTGCTTTGATTGCTCAAAATGAAGAACTGTGTTAAACCTAAGTTTCGAGTTTTATGGGTTTTGAACTCAATTTCTGCAATTTATTTGAGTTAAATCATGTATGTTTGTTGATTTAAATGAAATTCCCTATATTAAAAGCAAGAAAATATGATTTTTTAAACATGCTCTGTAAAATCTGAAAATTTTGTTCTTCATGTTCTTCGAGTTCTTCATGTTCTTCAAATGTTCATAATGAATTTCTGGGAAATTCCGTATATTTTGGTTCATGATTCTGATTAATCTTGTTTAAACTTTTTAATCCAAAATGTTTCTTACAAATTTTACTTGCTTGTTTTCACCCAAATCACGGTTGACCGCATATATCACGGTCGACCGCACAAGACTTACTCTTTCTCCTAGATTACGGTCGACCGCACGCTACCTTAAACTACGGTCAACCGCACTTACATATATTTTTCTATATTCTAACATTTTCTATTATTGCAGAATACTAGTCATTTTATACATGGGTGGGTTATTGATCGCAAAGATCTGGCTCAAGATGCTCTTGGTAGAGTTCTCGCTAAAAGTATTTAAGAAATCTGAGTTATGCCCTTCTTTGACATGAAGCAATCAATCCATGTCCTCGCTTTGGTGGATCGCTTCTTTCACAATGCCAGAGCTAACCGTAAAAGATGATAAGGGTAGAAGGATCAAGATAATTAGCACTCAAATTCATGGAATTCCCTTCGATATTGACTATGAAGACATAGCTTTTGTTCTTAACATGCCAATCACCTTAACCGACCCTACGGAGCTAGATCAAAAGGATTTGGATGATCTCTCGTGTCATTGATTGGGAGTACCGCTGTAACTACAACTCCAAGAAAAAGTTTTGATGAGCTAATGTATCATATCGCCCATCTTGTTGGACACTCTCTCTTCTCGCAAAACTGAAATCGTGCAAACTTCAATAATGATCAATGGAAGATTTCTCAGCCTATATTTCTTGGTAGGAAACTCCATTGGCCCAAGATCATCTTTCAACGTCTCGATAGCCGCATTCTTGAATATCAAAAGAATGAGGCCGCCGGTAATAACAAGTACGTAACCCATACTGCACTCATTTCCCTCATTCTCGGCTCAAACCGAGAAGATAGGCAAGTACATTGACAGCATCATGAACTTCAGCCGAAATTCCAAAGGCCAAGATATTCACTAGAAAACAATGCAGTTTTCGTAACAAAGTTTGACAATAAACCGTATATTCAGCTTTGGAAGAAGGATCCCCAAGAAGAGTTTGTGCCTCCGAAAGGACAAGAAACTAACAAAAGATGACAAAGTGTTGAGAAAATCAAGGAACCTGAGGATTCAAGGGAAGTGGCTAGAAAAGCCAAGGGAAAAGATAAAGCTGTTGATCTTCCAAAGAAGAAAGCTTCATTCATTGATCCACCAAGGAGACCTGGTGGAATCAAGATTCAAGAGCCAAGCATTGCCAAACCTTCATTCCAAGCCGAAACCACGGCCAACCGTAACATCACGGCCGACCGCACCATCCAAGCCTCGTGAAACTCTCAAAATTTAGTGCCCCAGCTCCTAAAGTCACTAAGCCAAGCTCTCCAATCCCATCCAAGTCAAATGAACCCAAGCCAAAATCTCCTATCATCTCTCCAACTCCAACTCCCTCTGCCTTAAAAGAACAGGAAATTTTCAATCATCTCTTTGGTGCTACTTCTCAGGGGGAGAAAAGGAAAATAACTGATGATCAATCCTCACCAAAGAAAAGGCCAAGACTTGTCAATGTTAGTCAAACCATTGCTGACCTGGGTCTTGATGATTCTGATGACGAAGTATCTGATGGGTTGGTTGATTCAATTCCATCTATTCAGGAGGATATGGTGATAACAAGAACCAAGGTGATTGCCGATGATGACAATCGGCTTGAAGAAGGTTTTGAAAAACCTACTAATGATGAAGGAGTTAATGTTGATGAAAATGAAGAAACCGCCGCTAACCAAGGAAATGAGCCAAAAGAGGATACTACAATTGGCAAAGACCCAATTTTCCCGAACTTCAATCGGACCGCACGGCCAACCGCAATGGGCCTACTCCTCCTCTCACCCTCACCCTTCTCAAGAGCCTCCTCAAAACACCGACCTTAACAAAATCCTCCACCCATTGAAACCTTGACCTCTATCCAAACCTTGACAATCAATCCCGCATTGCCCAACTCATCAAATCTCAATCACTTCGCCGCACCACAAAAGCCTTCATACCAAAGTTGATGCTCTTCCCTCCCTATTGATTGACACCATTAAGGGGGAGAGTGTTCTCATAACAAAGGCCTTAAAAGACATTATGTCCGGGTCATACCGGGTACAAGCTCAAGCCAAACCGCTCCCATCACTCCCTTCATTCCTTCTCCGTAATCCATCACCCAAGATTTCATCAAAGAAGCTATGAGAAAAATGACTCAAGCTCTCCTACATGGCTTATCCTCTCGAAATGAAACTTGCGGTTGATGAAGTATCCAAGGAAATGGCTCGATAAAACCGATGTTATTGAAAGAATCAAGAAAGTTGAAGACCATATTGACACCTCTCGTAAATGCCGCCTTTACAAGTACTAGGAGAAAGATTCAAGAGTCTAACTCAAAGCTTGGGAACTCATTCCAACCGCATTGATTTTCAAACTTCAAGGATTGACATTCTCACTAACTCCTCAAGAGGTAACTTTCGAATATAGAGAATCATCTCGGCCGCACTTCAAACCGCAAAGAAACAAGGAAGCCGCCGAATCAAGAAAGTTCTCCAAGCCATAGGAGCCGAAGCCTCTCGCTTTCCACATGCCCGAAGATCTTCCTCCAGCCTCCGCTCCTCAAGATGATCCAAAGAATAACAATTACGTCGTCGTTCGTGACCATGATTCGTATGACTTGCGTTGAAGAAAGAAGATTAATGAAGACTTTCTCTGGAAGCCTTTTGTTTATTGCTTCCTTCTTTGTTAAATTTTTGAAAGTCTCGTAAACCACAATATTAATCTCTCTAAATGCGTCATTATGATTTTTGAAAACTTTATTCACTCAAACTACTTGTTTGTAGAATAATGATTGCATTATTTTTGACTCATGCATATAACCTATCTTTCACATTCCTTACTTATGCATGTTTCTTACATTTAGTTTAAACGCATTCATGCACCTCATGTTAACATCATTTGAATGCACTAAATGATTATTTCTTACTTCCCAATATGAAATTCTTTTATCTTTATAGGAAGTTAGAAATCTATGACTTAGGCTTAAGTGTGTGCATTGACTTGGGACATGATTTACCATTCTTAAATTATGAGGACATGTTTTTACCAAGTACAATGAATTAGCCTTTGTTATAGTAGGTAATGGTCTCAATCAAATAGGGGGAGATTGTTGGGTATGCTTACTATGAACCCCTCCTATTACTTAATTTGATTGATACCATCACCTATTTTTACTTTACATGGACTATAGGACATAATGTATGAAGTCTCACTAACTTCAAATATAGTTAAGTCCATTTTGTTACTTAGGCTTGAATAGGTTATTCTAGGTTAAAACTTTCTAAGTAATTTTTGGCTCAAAATTGGCCATGCGGTCGACCGCATCTTGGACCGCATTATGAAGACTTGAAGCACCTCTTCGACCGCATTCAAGCTGACCGCATGGAGCATGTCCAAACCGCATCAACATGTCCAGACCGCATTGACATGCCAACCGTCTGAACTTGCTAACCGCAATTCATTCCTGACCGCATAGCTTGCCAGACCGCACATCATTTCTGAAGATTGAGAAATTAACTCTGATCACAACTCGTAGTTAACTCGTAGAATTTTACCGCTGCGTAATTTGCTCCAAAATTCAAAATTGGTGACAGCCTAGGTCACTTCGTACAAAGGACATACCAAAGATACCACCTTGCCACTAACTCTGCAACATGGAGACACAAAGGACACGTGCTCCAATTATACATCAACAACACATTGTCCTTGAAGCTTGCTCAACACGAAACTCCAACGGCTATCTTCATTCCAAGGCTATAAATAGACCTTGTGTTCAAGCATGAAGATAATAAGATAGCTTGAGAAAAAGAGAGACGTCGAAATTATCAAAGTGTTAAAGCTTATCATCTCCAGATTTCTTTGACTCTTTAAACACTTACACGCCTTCAAGATTATTCAACCCGTAAAATCTCTCAAGCCATTTGTAACACCATAGATTCATTAAGCTCTCTCTTCATATTATAAAGAGCTCTTGAATCTTGCACACACACACATACACTGGTTATTGTCTAGGATTTGCTTCATAGAAAAAGATAGTTAGATTTGAGATTGTTTGATTCTCACTTTGTATTCCTTGTAACTTTACTCAAATCAAATATACTATCTCCCTTAGAAAATCCAAGACTAACCATCTTGGTAGAGGACGTAGATCTTTAACGATTGAACCTCTCCAAATATCGTGTCATTTACTTTCTGCACTTTACAAGTTCTTAATCTTTCATATTATTTCTTGTGTTTGATCTTCATAGTTATCCAACACCATATTGAATTGTGTTTATAGTACAAATCTGCCTAAGCTTATTTTCAACTTTGCGGTCGACCACACTTTCACTTTTGCGGTCGACCACACTATTTTTCAATACTAAGTTTTGTACTTAGAAAACTTCCGCTGTGCATTTTACTAAGCTTGAAAGTTGGTTTTTACTTGACCACACTTTCAAATTTCAAGTAAGCCAAGGTTGAATTTTCAAAAAGAGTAGAAATTTTTATACAGCTATTCACCCCCCCCCCCTTCTAGCTGTTTTCATACTCTTGTTGCACCTTTGGGACCAACAAAAAACACTTTAAATGTCATTTAGAATGTAGAAAAAAATTAAAAAAAATAAATGAGGTAGCCGTATACCATTTTTGGCAAGATCAGGACACATAAAACCCTAAAAACCCTAAATAATGGCACATATTTGTAACTCAATCTCCATTTGGATTTTGAGGAAACTCATGTAGATGAAAAACACTTTAAATGTCATTTAGAATGTAGAAAAAATAAAAAAAATAAATGAGGTAGCCGTATACCATTTTTGGCAAGATCGGGACACATAAAACCTAAAAACCCTAAATAATGGCACATATTTGTAACTCAATCTCCATTTGGATTTTGAGGAAACTCATGTAGATGAAAAACACTTTAAATGTCATCTAGAATGTATAAAAAAATAAAAAAAAAAATAAACGAGGTAGCCGTATACCATTTTTTATTTTATTATATGGTGTGTCGTGTCTAAATACACGATATTTACTAAGGCATTTCGTATGAACAATACACGAAAGTAATCAGGGTGCATCTCGTGTATTGTTCATACAATATAATTACCAGAAACAAATACTATATCGTGTTTGTATACACGATATGTACCATAGTATCTCGGGTATATACACACGAGATACACCCTGAAGCCCTACATCAAACACGATATTCACGCAGACAACGGCCCAACAGAGAGAAACACCGTTGCTGCTGTACACCCATGCAGCTGTGACACCATTGTCCTAGTCTTAACACCCATAAATTTATACCCATTATTTTCATTAATTCTCATATCATCTAACACCATAGTATGGATTCTCCACAACATTCTCCAAGTTTTTATGATCATATTGATCTTGAGCTTGTGGAATATATTTTTGAAGAAGAAGGTTTGCCACCAAATTCTCCACATCAAAATCAAAATCCAAGCAGCAATGAAGTAAGTTTTTAAAGTTATATTTGATGTTTTGATCAAAGTCGCAATAAAAATCCAATCTTGAAACGAAATTGTTTTTCAAGATTGGATTTTTAAATTCTGATATTACTCTATTTCGTGTTAGATTATACGAGTTTTATGCTATTTGTCGTGTTTTTATACACGAGTTATGGTGTATTACCTCGTATTGTATAACACGAGATAAATGGGTTTAAGTCGGGTACATTTACACGAGATGTTCCAGGAACATCTCGTATAATGCTACACGAAATGTCATACAGCCTGTTGCTTATTGTGCAATTTTCTAATTGATGTTGTAGGGACCGGATGTCAGTGATCAATTCGATACATCCCTATTATTTTCAAATAGGGATGATCTTGTTAAACACGTACGGGATATCGCGGCCCGTCAAAATATAACCCTTTCTATAGGGGATTCGAGGAAGACAAGTGGCAAGATCCTAGGCTACGCGAAGATTGTATGCCATTTTGGTGGCAAGTACAGGTCCGGAAAAACTAAAGATGTGAGGGTGACTAGCACGAAGAAGATTGGGTGCAATTTTGAAATCCGGGCCAAAGATAGGGGTGATGGGGTATGGGGTTACGTTGTGAAGCATGGTTCTCATAATCACGACTTTCCAACGTATCCCGAAGGTCATCCGTTGGGTAAATTGACTAGTTCTGAATATGAGGAGGTGTGTAGCGCAAGTCGGGCCTTCTAAGAGCCCAAATAACATTCTAACAATGTTAAAGAGGAAGGATGAGAAGAACGTGAGTACTCCGAAACACGTCCACAATGCCCTCACAAAATGCAAGTCACAAGAACGACAAGGGAGATCCTCGCTTCAACAGTTCATAAAAGCACTCGAGGATAAGAAATATACCTTCTTCATGAGGAAAGCTAACGAGAGTGACATGATCGGTGACATATTCTTCTCTCACCTACTAGCACGGATATGCTTAATCTGTTTTCCATATGTAGTACAAGGTAAATTTTTGATTTTTTTGAATCTGTTTTTTGACTCGTTTTCCACAAGTCGTATGCATTTTTTTGAATTGCAATTTTATTCATTTCTAACTTTTTTTTTATTGATACAAGGTGACCGCACTTACAACACCAACCGCTATGGAATGGCATTACTTGAGATTATAGGATTTACTTCAACGGGAAGAATTTCACAATTGCCTATGCGTTCCTCCAAAATGAGAAGACCGATAATTACACGTGGGCACTCAAGAATTTGCAAAGTCTTTTTCATACTCCCCACATGCCAACCGTTTTCTTAATCGATCGTGACTTGGCTTTCATTAATGCCGTCCAAATGGTATTTCCCGAGACCGCACACCATTTCAGGTCGAAGGCATATCGAAGTCAATGTTAAAAAGAGCGCGTTGGCTAAAACTGGTAGCAATGAGTTTGCACTATCATTCATGAGGAGATTTAATAAAGCAATATCAGCCGCTACTCGCGAAGAGTGAGACACCCGTTGGCAATCGTTTGCGATCATTACGCATCTTATCCCGATTTATTGACCTACCTCCGCGAGACTTGGATTGCTCCATACTCTACGAATATTTTGTCGATGCACACGATCGCCATCGCACTTCGGAACCCACACCACGAACAAATGGCCGAGAGTGAGCAGTAATGTGGCCGAGAGTGAGCATAACAGTTCAAGAAGGCCTTGGGAGTGCTTCTTCTACTTTTGACACATTATTCAAAAAGGCTCATGAGATTATGGAAATCCAAATAACAACAATCAAAGATACTATGGAGCAATCAAAGAGTAGAATTCCAAATGATATGAAGACATGTGATCTGTATCAAGACATATTGGGGCGAGTGTCAAAGGCAGCTTTGGACATCATCAAAGAAGAGCGGAGTCGTTGTGGGGATAATGTCATGGATCCTTCAGCCGCTGGTGTTACTCGAGGCGAACACATGGACTTCCATGTAGTCACGAGATTGCATGCATACAAAACTCGGGGGCCGGATTGAGTTGTCCTCGATTCATGATTTTTGGAAGAAGTTGGACATTGAAGTAGAATACCGTCCCACCGGACTCGATTTTGAATTTGTGTTGAATGAACCGCAGAACGCACCTGGACTCGTAAAGAGAAGGTTATTTCAAACGATAAATGAAGGGCTACATCCACAAACCGAGATGCTTCGAGCCGGATCATATTTCAAAGGCAAATAAACCCCGACCACCGCCAGAGTACCGTCGATTGGGAGCGCACCGACAGACATTTTGGAGTCCCCACTACACCACCCTCCACTAGCAAGCAGGTCTAGATCTTCATTTATTGCATCAACACAATCAGTTTGATGTCGAGATCGCCTTCAAACACTACACCATCTAACCCTACCACTCCTACATCTCTTCCACCACTAGCCGCTTCAGGTCGTGGGAGAGGTCGAGGTCGAGGTCGAGGTCGGGGACTGGGGACGGGACGGGTCGTGGAAATGGACAAGTCAATGATATACATACTTCGTCCATAGGATGTCAAGGTTACCCCTCTCATTGTCCCATTTATTGATGGCTTCACAGATGTGATGGGTGATGGAAATTGTGGATATAGAGCAAGAGGCCGCAAATATACGGAATGCAGGAGATGTGGCAAAGAGTGCGCCGTATTGTGCCAAGGAGTCGCTTCATCGCCGCGAGCTTTATGAGAGAGTTATGCCTTGGAGAGATATGGACGAGCTCTATAGTCGCATTACTCACTATGCCTCCCCTTGTTCGGAATATTATTGGTTGATACTCCCAGAGATAGGGCACATCATAGCCACGGTGTATAATGTGGTGTTTGTCTCGTACTCGCAAACCGCTGGCTTCACATGCCTACCAAATGATCGTACCACAAGGAATGTGACCACCCACGTACACACTTGTGTTGGGACATGTGGGAAATCATTTTATATTGGTATGATACTTTAATTCGTTATATTTAACTATCTTATTTAAATTTGTTATATTTAACTATATTTTCTAAATTTGTTATATTTGACTACTTTATTACTTTTGCAGCTGCACATGTCTGGATAGTGATTACCCGATACCATCAAGCAGCACTATATTGGGGGAGCAACGTGATCCAAGCGCAAGTAACCCGATCATGCCATACGTAACTCGGATAGAAACATTCAACCGACTCTCAATTATGGCGAACGAAGCACCGAATTGCGTAAAATAGGCCATAGTTTATGTGTATAGCGTATTGATTATTTTTTGTATGAAGTTTTGGAATATGTTTGGAATATGTTTGGGATATGTTCATTTTGGTTTGTAAATATTGTTGGTATTTGTTTGGCTTGTGTTTCAGAGATGTTGCCCTCGCACTACCATCTCGTGTGCTTATACACGATATGTAATATATAACTCGTATATATATACACGACTTATTTCATTTTTGTCGTATGAACATTACACGAAATACACTAACTACTCAAGAATATATCTCGTGTGTGTTTATACGAGATAAAAGAAAACATGTCGTGTGTATATATACGAGATGAGTAAAACCATCTCGTGTATAAGCACACGAGATGGTAGTCCGAGAGCAACATCTCCCGAAACACAAACCGAAACAAATACCAACAATATTTACAAACCAAAATGAACATATCCCAAACATATTCCAAAACATAAACAACCAAAATGAACATATCCCAAGCATATTCCAAACATATTCCATAAACAAACATTGTATCCAAAATTTACATATCTCAAACATATTCCAAAAACAAACATTTTATCCAAAATTTACATATCTCAAACATATTCCAAAACAAACATTATCCAAAATTTACAAACAAACATAAACAACCAAAATTAACATAATCATGAAGCGTCTCCATATAGATCAATGGCCCGTCTAATCTTATCTTTCACATCCACGTATAAACCGTCATCCGTGAGCAAATGGCAGTAGTATGCCTCGTGCCTCTACAACCCTAGGCGGTGGTGGAACGTTAACTAGGGCATCATGATTCGGATTAGTAATCCGAACATGAGTCCTAGCCAGAACCACCGCATATACGTGGAAGTAACAGCTCTGGGATGTGCTCATGGACGGGCCCCATCTACGCAATGGATCGAAACCCCCAAGCCGTCCTCTAACCAATCCTCCCATACATCATCACGCCCTCCATAGGACTTCTTGTACCCCTTTTGACCTCGCTATCAATGAACAATTTTGGGGGAGCAAGATATGGGGTCTCCGGGGATTTTCTCATTGATCCCAAACCGGCGTGTAACACGGTCCAGCAAATACGCTCCGTGATATCCCGGGAAGCGTATAACCCCACCAAGTATGAGACCGGTAAAAGCGCTCGGGTGGTGCCGTAGGGAGTCCAACAAACCTGAAAATGAATTTGTTAGACACCGGCAACAAAAATAATAATTTGTAAAACTTTAAATATAACTAACTCACCCTATCAACCGTCATCGTGTCCAGGGTATACCGAAACTTCAATAGATGGGGCATATCCCTACCACCAGACGCACGTACCCATCTACGAGCCTCTACCGGCCCTCCGTCCATAATCGGGTCAATCTCTCTCCGGAAAACCGAAAAGTGCTCATATATCCAGCCCGCAAATGTATGAAATAAATAAGTTAACAATGCTATAACCATAAATGCATGTTGTAATTATTAAATGATTGTTAAATATTACCTCCAAAAGACTCAAACAACCGCCAATCCGCCGCATCCGTATCTAGATGCCTTCCCAACTCCCGATATAGATATGCCAACCCACTGCCCCCAGATAGAGCCCCCACTGGTCAATATCCACGCATAATGAAAGGTAGTCGAGGGCATCTTATCTCGAGTCTTGTCCACGAACAGCCGTGGAGCCCATGAGGAACATGATGTACGTAGCAGCCGCGCTCATCGTCGCCATGTCGGAAGGGGACTCAAAGGAACGGCGAGGCCATCTAAAGAGTAGGTTGTCCCCTTCCGACATGTCTCAAGGCGTGCCCCGATACCGCCACGCCAGCTCGATCCGCCTTCCCAACAGGGCCACCCGAACACCGATGCCTACAAATTGAAAATGAAATAATTAATAAAATTGATAAAATTTATGAAATTGATAAAATTTATGTAATTTATAAAAATAGACAACAAACAAGAATATACCTAGGATATGAGTGACGCCATGCATAGTGATCGTCATCTCACCCCACGTCATGTGGAAGGTATTAGTCTCGGGAGACCACCGTTCCACAAACGCCGTTAGGAGCGCCATGCTAGGCCGGCGAATGGTCGCATCATGTAGGAAATGGAGGCCGGTACCCTCAACACGAGCCCACCAAGCTCTATCATCCTCCCAGAAAGAAGCATGGGAGAACCTGTTGATTCCAAACAAAAAATTATAATTAATACTCCCTCTGTTTCAAGATTCAGATGACATTTCGTATGCCAATACCCGAAATGTTGGTGACATTTCGTATGTGTTCATACGAATGGTGACCAACATTTCGTGTATTGGCATACGAAATGTAAACTGATGAATGCTTACATTTCGTATACCAATACCCGAAATGTTGGTGACCATTCGTATGGACACATACGAATGTCACTCAACATTTCGTATGTTGGCATACGAAATGTCATCTCGATTGTTGATAATGTTTTGCAAATGGCTATTTAATAAACAAATCATATATAAACTTACTTATCTAGAATCTGCTGCCTCGTTTGGCGCTTCAACACCGGCTCACAAGTGGCGTTCTCCCATATCTTACGGGCTCGATGATGACCAAACCCGTACAACAACTGAATCTCCTCCGGCCGCCACCTCGGTTACTCTTCACCGCCACCGGTCATCCTTAGACCCTTTCCCCTTTCTCGCCCGTGCCTCCCGCCTCTTGCGAGGCCTCACGTATACACTCTCCTCCGCCTCCTTCGCCTCCGCCTCCTCCTCCTCCTCATCATCCTCACTAGATAAATGTGCCTCCCGCACGTATGCACCCTAGACCGAGTACGTGAAGATGAATCCTCACTAGAATAACTACCCTCACTATCACTCTCCTCAACCACAAGCTCCTCAATCACGACATTCTTGTCGTGAATCTTTTTGCTCCGTTTATCCGCCTTAGCCGCACTCCTCGGCCTTCCTCTTTCTATTAGAGGCCGTCGCAGGGTTACGTACCTACAAAAAATTAAATAAGAGACAGTTAATATTCAAGAACCAGTTGACATTTCGTGTGCCAATACGCGAAATGTTGGTGACATTTCGTATGTGTTCATACGAAATGTCACCAACATTTCGGGTATTGGCATACGAAATGTAAACTGATGAATCAGTTTACATTTCGTATGCCAATACCCGAAATGATTGTGACCATTCGTATATGTTCATACGAAACGCACGCCGACAATTTCAAATTTTAGGCACATGAATTCGTATCCGATTCAAACAAAAAACCCAAATTAATGTTACAAAATCGCAATTAGAACCATTTAGGATACGCTTAAACAACATTAAGCATTATATAATCCATTTTAGGCATAAAATTAATGTTGGGTTTTCAAATTGAAATTTTAGGTTAAAAATAATTACTTTTGGAGCGGCGGGAGAGGAGGCGGACTTTCCACCGGTTTTAGGGAGGTTTGTCTTCATGTTTTCCGGCGGTGGTGATGGCGGCGTTCGTCGAGTGAGAGAGAGAGAAGAGAGAGCGACGTTCGTTTGTTTTGAGAGAGAGAGAGAGAGAACAGCGCTATGAGAGAGAGAGAATTGTCCGTCGTTTGAAATGGGGGGAGGGAAGGGTTTTTTTTTTAAAATATATATATGAGGGTATTTTGGTCATTTTGTACATGCCTTGTAAAATCATGCCTTGTATATAGTACTACCCCAACTTTACTAATCATAATTTTAGAAAATTCAATTATGATGATGTCAAAATCGTCAAATCAATTCAAATTCAAGCGTTCGGATGTTTCGGAAATTGCAAGACCTGAAAATAAGAGAAAACACGTAAACTAAGCCGGGGCGGATCCGGCTAAAGGCCCTCCGGCGTGAGAGTAAGTTCACGGTTTGTATGTAAGAAACTAAATTGACAGAATTTATGTATTGTAAAAAGTAACGTACCAAATAATGAGCCATATGGCTTGTATTTATAGGGATGGATTGGTAGAATCCATGTTGGAGTGAACTTGTAAAGAGATAAGACATAATCCTAAGAGAATTATATCTTTTAAGGAGTCATTGTTTGACTTGAATTGGTGTAGGTGGTTACAATCCTGATTGGATAATAATTGTTGAATCCTTGTTTGAATAGGATTATATGATCTGATAGCCGGAACGCCGAGGAGCAAGAATGTTTTATCTCGGCATTTGTATATAAGCCGAGACGCATGATTCAGCTTCCTCGTCATTTTATGATTGGCCGACATGTGGAAATGCCGGGATAAATGATTCTGTCTCCTCGTACTTTGATGAAATGTCGAGGTAAGAACTTTTCTCTCCTCGTCATTTTAAATATCTCGGAGCATGACGAGCCAAGTGTGAAGATATAAGGCCGAGGTGAATGCTCCTCGGCATATGAGGAAGATGTTCCTCGGCCCTAAAACTTGTGTTATGGGATTATGTTTATGGCCTAATCCATTTGGGCCCAACTCGAGCAAGCCCATGTTCGTATCTCGGTTTATACTGTTCAGTGGCCCCCGACTTTCTAGCTCGGCTTAGGACGAGGAGAAAGTCATCTCGTGCCTCCAATCGGATCACTACCACTTCTTCCCTGATACATTAGTGCCTGCAAATAATAATTACTTAGAGCGTCACTCACTTATCCCTAACTACCCTCCTAGGTCACGTAGCCACACTAGTCAATCCATAACCTAGGCTCTGATACCAACTGTCGCGACCCGAACCGTAGACCTACTTGGCCACTTGTCCGGGACGCGAACTAGAGACGTCAAAATTTTAAAAACTTTTTCGAAATGTCCTTTCTAAAAATTTGATATAAAAACCTGTTTAACTTTAAAGAAAAACTTGAAAACAACTAACTTTAACTTAAACATCCCACTACAAACTTGAGGCATCTCCACTTGGAGGAAAAGGGAATAAAAACATAAACTAACTTATTTACAACATTTATAAAATTTAACACTTCGAAGTTTTAAACCAAAAGTTTATATTTACACAAGCTCCACCACGGAGATAACAAATATAACTACAACACTTTAAAATACCAAAATATTATAGCTACAAAACTGTCTCGGGTATACTACCCCTGGTTCACATTTATATAATGTAACCATTTCCAAATCTTACCCAAATCATAACCCCAAACTGCCGTCCTCCTCAACCGGTCCTATACCCTGGCTCGCCCTGTCTAAAACAGTAAAAGGGGACGGGGTGAGATAAATCTCAACAAGTTATTATATATGCAACAATATGATATGCAATCATTTATATGAAACTATATAACAACCCATGTATATATATATCACATTCTTATACGCATAAAGAAAGATATACATATAAACACATAGGTGGAATACTGTAACACTGAGAAGGATACTGAGCCAAGGTTTATTCCTCACAAGAGATCATGATCGAGCAAAGATCATCCGCTGAAGAAACGGTTACGGAACCCATAATAGTAACAACAATAAACAGGACTATGACACAAAGTCATATCCTAAATAGTGCGACTGAACTACTTCTTGAGCCAGTCCACTACTCCCAAACCATGGCCTATGGCTGGGCAAACAGGGAACTGCAGTACGGACTATAACGTACTCGGCTCGGTGCCATTATAGTCCCGTAACACCGCCCAATTCAAGCACCATCCTGGACTTGAATCAAAAGCACAGTACTAAATACTTGCTTATAATCTGCGATGATTCCAAAGTAGGGAACCATACGCCTATAACATATCACAATGATATCATCTATAACAATTATCCATAAACCATAGCACTAAGGCTTAAACAATCCTTGAACCAAATAAACTTAGGATTCCAAAGTAGGGAACCCTAATCAAGCACATCATAAAGATGGTAAAAATCATCAAAAGTGCAACATATAATGCCTACACTTTTATAATAACATTCAAGGATATAACACCACCATAAACCATGTATGTGAATACACGTAAGACGTAATATATAACCAATCATCCCTACATGATTAATATACAATATTGAGTAACTTCTATACAAGCCCAAGTTCAAGTTACCAAGTGGGATTCACTATTGTGAAGTTACAATTCAAGGTTGCGTAGCATTTTCCAACCAATTTTTAAAGTACTTCTACTATTCCATTTTGACCAACTAAGATATCATTGTGAAGCTAAAGTGTTCCACTTTAATCTAAGTTAAGGAGTGTTCAAGTTGGTTCTTATTTGGATAGGTTTCCAAACTTGTAAAGTTGAGGCAAAATTTTCATAGTAGTGGCACGACTCGTGCCCTCTGGCACGACTCGTGCCTTTTTCCCCCATTCTACTCAGAACGACTTGTGACATTTCCACGACTCGTGGCCACGAATGGCCAAAGGGCACGACTCGTGCCCCTTGGCACGACTCGTGCCACGGCGTAAATCGATACCGATTACGTAACACCAACAGAAGAACAACCAAAATGCAATTGTACTCTTTTACTCTGTTTTTCCAAGAGTCTCAACAAGTATATAAATGACCAAAATCAGTACCAAACATTACTAACTCATTTCCAAACCATTCCAACATCAACCACACCAATTTAGAACCAAACTTTAACCCCATTTTCCATGCAACCATTATTCTCAAATCATTAACACCCAACATACCAAATATTCAACTACTACATAAGTTGATATACTATCATTGGACCAGCTGTACTATTTTATCAATAACGGACACAATTCAAATTATATGAACTTGAAATTTATCGTGGATATAAATAACATATAAATGTATAACATATCCAAAAATCATAGAATTCCCATGGTTCATTTAATCACAATACTCTTCCCAAGTTACTGCCTTGTTTAAGTTCAAATCTGGAGCAGCTGTGAAACTAATTCTATTTCTATGTCTATATCTTATCCAAATGACTTGAAACTTGGCAGGATATCTCCTAGGACATATATGAAACACATATCAAAAATTCAACTCAAACCCATGGATAGATTTTATACAGCACCTAAATAAAGTTAGCTCAAAACAGGCTGTTTTCCCTAGTCTAACCATATTAATATGACTAAGAATTTCACAATTCAACCAACAAGCAAGTAATAACTTACCCATTCCATTTATTCATTTTAATTTCTTTTATTTCCAAGTAAATACTTTCACTAATTTAGACATGCAAGAGCTTTTCATAAACACCCATAATTTTTCCAAGTAGATAGTTTCATTAAATTAACATGCAAGGATTTATTCCAATTATCCATAATTTCCCAAGCAAGTAATTTCACTAAATTTACAAATAGCATGTATAATTCAAGAATTAATATACACATACATAACATGAGCATGCAAAGAAGGAATTATAATAACTTGCCTTAATTTTTATTTGAATGCATGTGAACTCTAATTAGGTAGATTTGTTCTTCAAGCTCTACTCATCATTTTGATACCATTTATTTGAAGAATAACCAAGAATTGGATTTATTGTGAATTTTGGAAGGAGGAACTAATCCTAGTATTTTCTAATTTCCATGGAAGGACTGAGCTTGCTGAGGGAGAAAAAGAGGTTTTTGTTTTAAAATGAGAAGTATAAAGAAAAATCAACAAACAAATAAATTAAGATGAGTCACTTAATAATAAGCAATTTCCTAAACTACACCTTAGCCTAAGTTCACGAGTAACAAGGATTGTTGTCAATTCTTTCATAATAAGAAAAGCCCAATTGATACACCTCATGCTACAAATTCACTTGCTGGCAAAATGACCAAGGAGAAATGTGGTCCACCATTTTACAACTTAAACATTTTCCCCCTAAAAAAAACTAATGGGTCCAACTACTCAAATTTACATTCAATTTCACAAACAAATCCGTCCCATATTTTATTTTATTATAATTCTTATTATTTCACTACACCCATCCTAATATTTTCAAAATGAAGTTAAATAATTATATTTAATTTATTAACATATTGAAATATCATATTAGTTATTAAAATGCTAAACTAAAACATAATTGCCACAATTAAATTGCGAAACAATAAATAATATAAATTGCACTCCACTCCCACGTGCTCAACACGTGATCAAAATAGAGCCTAGGTTTCGGGTCGTGACATTGGTGGAGTATAAAAAGCTAAAACCCTTTCATTTAAACCTTTACATACCCCAATTGTTTGAGAGCATAGACGAGAGATTCACCGGCGAACACAGCATCCTTCACTTCCAGTTTCCGGCGAACACGATTTTTCCAGCGAAGTAGCGTTCTGTTTCGATTCCAACCGTATCTTCAAACTCAGGTATGAAATTTCTTCCCTTCTTACTCATTCTGTTCATGCTTTTGCGTTTTCTAGGGTTTTTAGGAAAGATTTCGAATGTACCAAGAAAAATGGACCGCCATTGTTGAAGGTTGAAGCTTTTCTTCATGAATTTTTTTCTTTTGACTCTCAAACACTTCGAATCTTGGATTTTCTTTGGATTTTGTATGAATTTCTTTGAATATTGAATGAACTCCCCCTTTTATTCCCCTTAGAAATGGCTC
The DNA here is from genome assembly GCA_022495995.1 of Adenophora triphylla var. japonica. Classification (NCBI taxonomy): domain Eukaryota; kingdom Viridiplantae; phylum Streptophyta; class Magnoliopsida; order Asterales; family Campanulaceae; genus Adenophora; species Adenophora triphylla. The sequence goes on from JAFEMH010005745.1 coordinate 139,693, forward strand.
GTTCTTGGGACCATTCCCCCCGATTCCGTTATGGATATCACACCGGCAATCTGAGGGTTTATCGGAGAGAGAGGGGACCTTGGTTGATGCTGACCCTGGATGACATAGGAAAGATGTTGAGGAGTTATGGCCGTACTCGGATGTTCATCCAATATCCAGATAAAACAAGGATAGATCGGATTGACTCTTCGACTCGTAATGTAGTGTTACTTGAGGATAGAGCAGAAATAGTGGAACACATCGACCTATTCTATCCTTCCTCTGATCACATATTCCGCGAGCGTTTGAGTGGTAAGGCTCCCTCCTCGGCCTTCTGATAATGACGAGGAGGGGTATCTCCCTTCCCCGTCCTAAGATCAGCCATTGACGAGGTAACTAATTTTGTCCCCTCGTCTTTTTGCAGATATGACGGGTAGAGAAGGAGAGACCTCCTCGTCCCCCCGGATTGTTGATGCTTTTGTGGAGGATGCCCAGGTTGAGGGCAGAAGAGGCCGAGGAAGGGGAAGCCGAGGGAAACAACGAGAAAGGTCTCCAAAGGCTGGGGATCCCATGCTCGAAAAATTGTATTCCACGTACGGGGTGGACAAAGCAGAGTATAAGTTAACTTATATTGGCAAACCCAATCTGAAGACAAAAAAGGAGGAGACGAGCTTCTACTATAATGAAGACCACATCCACTTCTATTTCAAACAATTTCAACAGGGTTTCCGTCTTCCTTTGGACCCCTTTATTAACGAGTTTTTGGATGACGTGAGGGCAGTGCCAGCCATGCTAGGAGCCAATGGTACCCGGGTTCTCGTTAGCTTCATAGTGCTATGCAGGAGTTTAGGATTTGAGCCGACCATGGGAGCTTTTCGGCATTTCTATCAAGTCAGCTTTGTCTCGGACAGTTGGCTTCTCGCCATCAGAAGTGCACCCAAGAAACCCAAACTTCTTCTTCCTATGTCCAGCAAGGTTGCAGGTTGGGAAAACCATGCAATTAGGGTTGAGAGTCGCCAAGGCTAGGAGTTCCAATCTCCTTGCAAGGCTCCCACTTCATCAGGTCATGTTCAATAATATGAGTGGACCAAGGCTTTAATCAAGCGCCTTGAAAATTTTGCCGAGGTGGGGCTTCTCGACTGGTCGGCAATAGAATCTACCGATCACTACTACGTCCAGGCAGGATTGATGCCGGGACCGAAGGACGGGGTGGTTCCCCTCGTCACCGTTAAGAGGGGAAGGCGTTTTAACGATTGGACAACATACCCTGGCCTCATATTTCATGAGGACTGTCTGAGGTGTAAGATCCCTCCCTTGGACCAATGCCTGGAAGAAGTAGACGTGGTTGGATGTAAACATTTAACTCTAATGCTTGTAGTTTTCTGCATTATTGTTGACTCCTTTTGCTTGTACTTAACCATATCTTCCTTGTCTTTGCAGTTTTAACCCCCGAGGAAGAAGCAGAACTAGCCATGAAGAGACTAAGTCCCATGGAGCTGGTGAAACAGAAGAGGAAACAAAGCAAGAAGTCGGGCTTGGTAGAGAGGAGAGAGGAAGCCAATGCCCGCAATCTAGTGCTAAGTGCTCAAGGTGATCAACCCCTTCCAATCAAGCCACACGGGGAGGTGAATGCCGAGGAGGCTGCGTCTGAGGAGCAAGCTAATCCATCAACTGCAGAGGGGCATAGCCTCCATGTTGATGCCGAGGAGGTGGAAGCCGAGAAGTCCGACCTCGTCACAAGGAAGTCTGGCTCCAAAAGAGCTCAAGCTGCTAGTGCCGAGGAGCCTGCAGCTAAGCGGGCAACCGTTGGTGGAACTTCCAATCCTGAGGCTCCTCCCCCCTTAACCATCCAAAATGTCAAAACTTATGACGAGGCCGACGAGCTAGCTCGATGCATGGCTGTCAACGTTCCCCGTCTGAGGGGCATTCCCTTGCAGACCAGAAAGGGACCCTTAGTGAGATTGGGCCGAGCTCCTGTCCAGAGATCCATGGACGAGGAAGCCTATGATATGAGGCTCTTGTCAAAGAGAGGCCTAGCCAAGATAACTTGCTATGTCGCAAGGGACTTTTAATAGCCGAGGTAACTATTTAGTCTTGCTGATCTCGTAACTTTATACTTGATAGATTTCTGACTTTGACTTTCCTTGCAGCTGGCCTCTGTCTCAGCTTATGAGAATGTCTTGGCAAAGACCAATGCCAAATTGCTCCAGGATGCTAGGGCCGCTCAATAGAAGGGAGAGGTCGAGAAGGCTTCCCTGGCTGAGCTTTTAAAAGCCAAGGATGCCGAGCTTGAAGCTGCTCAGGCCAAGGTTGAGGCCGAGGTGAAGAGAGCCGAGGAAGCTCGTGCTCAGGCCAAGGATGCCAGAGATAAAGCCGAGGAACAACTCCGGCTAAAAAATACTGAGTTGGAGGAGGCGAGGAAGGCCAAGGCCGAGGTCCAAACGAGGGCCGAGGAAGCTGAGGCCAAGTGCCGGAGGTTTGAGGCTACCCTTCCTGATAGGGAGGAGGAGGCCGTGGCACGTTTTAAGGCCAGCTCAGCTTTTGAAGACGCCATGGTGGCCAGCTCGGCCTTCCAGGATGCCGTTGATAAGAAGACGGCGACAATGTTTGAGGACGGCTACCTCCATCTCGCTCGTCGTCTCCTGGCTGACCCCACCACTGGCTTAGATATTAACAGGATTGCCCAGCTGATCTGCCGAGATCAGTATGACGAGGAAGCTAGGGCTCTTCACCACTTGGTTCCATTTTCTGAGTATAACTTGGAAGTTATGGCCGAGAAAGATGCCCAAGCAGGCCGAGCAGTGTGGAGGCCAGCATCTGTCGTCCCCGGCAACATCAAAGCTTTGGTGGAGGCGATCCAGGACGAGGGAGAGCCCGAGGACATGGAGGCTGAGGTCGGGGGAGGAGAGGCCGAGAAGACTGATGCCCAAACTGATCAAGCTGTTCTTCCTCCCCCTGGTACTATCACGGAGCAATGGCTTGAAGAGCCTTTTAACGACGAACAGCAAACTTAGGATAGGATTTCTCTTTTTCCTTTTTGTAATAGCCGATAGGACTTGTATTTTCCCTTGAATATCAATGAAAAAGTCCTTTTTGTTTTTAATTCATGTTGTTTCAATGAATTGCTTGTTTCTGTTTGCTAGGCATAGACATGAAACTTGTGAAGGTGGGATCCGAGGAGGTTCTCTCGTTCCCTGTCAATTGAGCAAGTAGTTAGGCCGAGGAAGGACTCCTCAGCTTGGACTGTACTCTTAAGTCATATAGGCCGAGGAAGGATTCCTCGGCTTTGACTGTTGGTGATTTCTTCTTTTTCGTCTCCTTATGCCGAGGAAGATGACTCGTGCACAGGTTTCAGACGCGATGCCTTTTAGTCGTAGTGACAAGGTGTTTCCTTGTCTTGACGTGAGGCAAGTCATCAGACCGAGGAAGAATCCTTGGTCTTGACTGTGATAGTTGTAATCCTGGAATCAAGGCGGACCCTTGTCAGGATGTAAAGCCCTTAGGCCGAGGAGGACCCTCGGTCTTGGTTGTTAGGAACCTGTAGTCGTTGAGTCAAGGTGGACCCTTGTCAAGACGTAAGGTGTATGTTTTGAAGAGTCGGGGATAAGATCCTCGTCTTCAGGAGTTTGTGTGAGGAGCTGATAGTTGCTTTTTCATGTTGGAAGAAACTGCTTTCGTAAAACTGAAACGTGATTACATCGAACTGCAATCCTATCAACTAAAAAGTAAAAGACAGAAAACAAGAAACTAATCTATTGCAAAATAAACTAGACTAGTGATAATATTTCCTAAGATTGTCGGAATGCCATGGGTGCTTGAGCTCCTTCCCTTCTTTGGTCTTTAATCTGTAAGTCCCTTCTCGAATGACTTGAGTGATGATATAGGGACCTTCCCAATTTGGGGAGAGCTTGTTTTGTTCTGCCTTCCGACCAGTCGCCTCGATTTTTCTAAGTACCCAATCGCCTACTTGGAATACTTTTCTGATGACCCTCTTGTCATGATATGCCTTGGTCCTTTGCTTGTAATTTACCATCCTCATCTGCGCAGCTAGTCGTTTCTCATCTATCAGGTCTAGGTCCAGGAGCCTATTAACCTTGTTGACTTGCTCATCATAATGGGAGTTTCTCACCATAGGGGTGGCCATTTCAGCTGGTGCCATAGCCTTAGAACCGAAGTTTAGTGCGAATGGGGTTTCCCCGGTTGGCCCCTGGGTGGTTGTGCGAACAGCCCATAAGGCTAGGGGAAGTTCGTCCAACCATCTACCCTCGCGTCCCTCAAGGTTCTTGGTAAGGGCGGTTAGGACCAGTTTATTGGCAGCTTCTGCTTGACCGTTGCCTTGGGGTCTTCTAACTGAGGATTTTGCATGGCGGACTTTGACTCTTCCCAACTCTATAGTGAATGCCGTAGAGAATTGTAATCCATGATCAGAGACAATTGTATATGGAAGGCCAAATCTGCACCAGATGTTGTCGTGGACAAATTTGATTGCGTTCTCTTCCGTTATCTTGGCTAATGCCTTGGCTTCTATCCACTTGGAGAAGTAATCCACAACTACTATCACATACTTGCAATTACCACGGGCGGGAGGGAAGGGTCCGATGATATCGATCCCCCACATATCAAATGGCCACGTAGGTATCACAAGTGTTTGCTCAACTGCTGGTAGTCTAGGAATGTCAGAGAATCTTTGGCATTTGTCGCATTTTCTAACATAAGCGTGCGCATCCTCCCTCAGGTTTGGCCAATAGTAACCTAGCAATATGATCTTGTCAGCTAAGGTTCTGGCCCCCGGGTGTCCGCCGCAAACACCTTCATGTACTTCTGCCAAGAGGCTCTCAATTTCCTTAGGGTAGACACACCTTAGCAGGGGCTTAGTGAAAGATCTTCGGTAGAGGACTTCGCTTATCACCACGAACCTTGGGGACCTCTTCTTGATAAGTTTGGCTTGCGTTTCATCTTTTGGGAGTTGTTCCGTCTCGATGTAGTCAATGTAGTCGTCGATCCAACACCTCTCCTCCCCATCTAGGAGCATGACTTGTAGTCTTTCATACGCAGGTTCCTCAGCATAAACTACATATGGACTGGTCTTAGATGTGGACACGTCCATGGTTGCCAGTTTGGAAAGAACGTCTGCGACTTGGTTATCTTCCCTGCCTATTTGCTTGAGTTCGAAAAATTCCATCTTCTTCGTCATGTCTAGGACAAGGTCCTTATATTTGGCAAGGGTGGGGTCTTGGGTGTTATAATCTCCCTTTACTTGTTTGACAATGAGTTGGGAGTCACAAAAAGCCGCCACCTTAGTTGCTCCGTAGAAGAAGGCCAACTCAATACCAAATATTAGAGCTTCATATTCTGCTTGATTGTTGGAGGCAGGGAACTTGAAATGAATGGCGTCTTGCATGGTGTACTCTCCTTCCGGGCTTGCTAGCACGACTCCAGCTCCGCTTCTTTCCTTTGTAGCTGATCCGTCCGTATACAGGATCCAACAGTTGGATGGAAGTTTGATGGGAGAGTCTTTTTCCTCCGGTGCGTTTTGCTTCCGGGAGGTGGGGAGATGCTCACCCATAAAGGCAGTCTCCACCATGAAGTCAACCAAAGGCTGTGCCAGGAGGGTCTTCCTTGGTTGGTAGGTGATATCAAACTCGGTAAGAGCGATGGACCAATTAAGGAGACGTCCGGAGCCGTCCAACTTATGTAATATCTTCTTCAATGGTTCATTCGTGTACACGGTGATAGGATGTGCAGAAAAATAAGCACGAAGTTTCCTTGAGGCAATGACTAGCTGAAATTACCCGGATCCGAGAGGCTCGCGCCCCGGCATCTGGCATCTTTCGCGTTGGAGCGGTTTGGTCTCGCCGTTTGTTTTCGCATTTGTAGAGTCGCCACGCCGTTTTTATTAAGCCCAAAACATTGAAAAGGGCACGCTTAAAGATAATTTTAAACTGTTTTTGTGTGATGAGATTTTGAGTTCGGAGGTCAGATGACTCCTCGGGAAGAGAATATTAGAATATTAGAGCTCACCCGAGTCGCCTCGTAAAACGAGTCTTTCGGATACCCCTAATATCCTTTAAATGTTGTGTGTGTGTGTGTGCTTTTAAAAATGCATGTCAGACGGATGTCTACATTGTATGCTATGTATGGAAATGTATTGAAATAGTAATGGAAGGAAGCCTTACCAATGTTGGTTCGTGTCTCTGTCTTCCGCCGAGGAATAGTGTTTGAGGTCGGAGTAGCGTTCCGCACGGATCGGGATTGCTTCTGGGAGATGCCGGTTGTCCGCGGACAGAGTTTCGGCGTGAGTTGAGGTTGCAGGCTGCGTTCGCGCAGAGGTCTCGGCGTGCGTGGGGATCGTCGGATCACTCTGGCAGAGGTTCGACGTGCGCTGAGGTGGCAGGAGTCACTCGGGCGTAGTTTCGCGTGGTTTGGGATTGCCGGCTTGACTCTGAAAGAGCCGGACACCGTGGAAAGACAAGGCAAGGCCTCGAAGTACCACGAGGGGCCTCAGAGTACCTCGAGAGTGCCTCTGGGCAACATGGAGCATCGCGGGAGCGCTGGGGAGGCTTCAGAGCACCACAAGGGGGCTCTAAGGCCTCGGAAGGATCCGAAAGGGGCCGGGAATGCCTCGGAAGGACTTAGAGGGGAAGCCAGAAGGCCTAGGGAGGAAGAGAGAAATGGGAGGTGTGTGAAAATGAGGAGGGGGAGCCCTCTATTTATAGTGCCAGATTTGGTGCAAAGAGGTCCGTACGGACCTCCCTGGTAATCCAAACTTTTGGTTTTCCTCGATTTGAGGGAATCTGTGATGATGGTGAATATTTGGAAATCATGATGTTCCTCGTGCAATAAGGTCCGTACGGACCATCTTGCATGCAAAGAGGTCCGTACTGACCAACTAAGCAAGAGGGTAATCATTTTCCCTGGATTTGAGGGAATATTGTGGACTTTAAGAAGATTCAAGAATTATTAAAGCAAAGAGGTCTCGTACGGACCATTATTGCTTTTCCAATTTCCCGAAAATTCCCAAAAGGTCCTTTTGTCCTTTTTATCCTGTGAAGGCTCCTCCCTTGGTTTGGTCGGGGTTTAGAGAGGGTTTTGAGTGAGAGGGGTCGTCGAGACTCGCGTTGATGAGTCTCGCGGTGCTTCCCGTGTGTTTGAAAGGGTGTGATCCAGATTGGGGTACTTACAGTAGCCCCCTCGACGACGTCACTTATGAAAGAAGTGGGGTCGCCGATAAGATAAGTGGTCCTAATCTGGATCGCGTGCCGGGAGATAAAGTGACCGGGAGGTCAGCCGCGAGGACGTGGTGGTGTCCTATCAGGTGACCGTTTAGGCCGCAGGGCCGGACCTTGTGATAGGATTCCTACGCATCCCCGGCGGGAATCAAGCCCGGTCGTAGTTCTGGGGTGTGGGGTGAGTGTTTTGTGAATGCGGGCGCGGTGGTGCCCCGAAGTGTCGTGTGACCGCCGAGGTCGCGGTAAAGACGTGGTGGTGTCCCGGGTGACCGCATAGGTCGATGGCCGGACCCCGTGATAGGATTCCTACGTATCCCCGGCGGGAATCAAGCCCGGTCGTAGTTCGAGGTCGTGAAATCGTGAGTGCGGCGCGGTGGTGCCCTCGAAGTGTCAGGTGACCGCCGAGGTCGTGGTAAGGACGTGGTGGTGTCCCTAAATGTGGTGACCGCCGAGGTCAATTGTGAGGACGTGGTGGTGTCCCGGGATGGAAATTTTACGATTTTCCTAATCGGGTGGTTTAAGGCCTTCCGGCCGAGATAGTGATTGGGAGATTTATACGCCTTTCCTGACCGAGTGGTTTAAAGCCCGCCGGGCCGGGAGATAGTTGTGAGGACTTGAATCGTCTTCGAATGTGGTTGTGCCACGCGCGAGGACTTTGAATCGTCTTCGCGGCGTGGTGCCACGCGGGAGGACTTTGAATCGTCTTCGGCGCGGCTGGTGCCACGCGGGAGGACTTTGAATCGTCTTCGCGGCGGCTGGTGCCACGCCGGAGGACTTTCAATCGTCTTCTAGCGGCGATTGGTTCCACGCGGAGGACTTTCAATCGTCTCTCGCGGCGGCTGGTGCCACGCAGAGGACTTTGAATCGTCTTCCTGGCGGCGGTGCCACGCGGAGGACTTTGAATCGTCTTCGGTGCGGTTGGTGCCACGCGGAGGACTTTGAATCGTCTTCTAGCCGTTAGCTGATGTTATGCGCGAGGACTTTGAATCGTCTTCTAGCCGCAGCTTGATGTTATGCGCGAGGACTTTGAATCGTCTTCTAGCCGCAGCTTGATGTTATGCGCGAGGACTTTGAATCGTCTTCTAGCCGCAGCCATGAGGCATGGCCGCCTTGTGCTTGATTGCGAGAGGCGTAGATGCCTCGTGTTTTTGCATGCCGAGTAGAAGGTTGGACTTACGATGACCGCCGGTGCTTGCGTTGCCGTTGAAGTGGGCAAGGATGACGGCCGGTGATTGCTTCACCATTTGGCATTTTGGAGGCGCTTCGTGCCTCGGGACTTGTACTGAGGTGTCAGCTCCTTCAGGCTTGTTTTGCCGTTGAGCGGGCAAGGATGATGGCCTGTGGCCGGGGATATGCAGCCTTGTATGACTTCCCTTTCGACTTGTCGGGGGAGGAGCTCTGGCTTACTTTGATGGCCGTGCTTGCGTCGCCGTTGAAGCTGGGCTAGGTTCGGGCTTACACCGACCGCCTGCTTGAATTGCCGGGACGCATGACCTTGTAGGGCCCTTTTCTGGGAAGATGACTTCTGACCTCTTTTTGAGGGCCGTGGCCGAGTTGTCGCCGAGCCGCTGAGGCGTCTCGTGCCTCGATATTCGTGGCCGGGAGGTGTCAGCTCCTTCTTGAATTGCCGCTCGGGCGTTTGGAGGCGTCTCGTGCCTTGATATTCGTACCGGGAGGTGTTGGCTCCTTCTTGAGTCGCCGCTGAGCGGGCGAGGACCGGCCTTACGCTGACGGCCGGGATTGAATTGCCGCTGAAGCGCTAGGGCGAAGACCGGTCTTACGTTGACGGCCGGGGATTGAATTGCCGTTGAAGTGGGCGAAGACCGGTCTTACGTTGACGGCCGGGGATTGAATTGCCGTTGAAGTGGGCGAAGACCGATCTTACGTTGACGGCCGGGGATTGAATTGCCGTTGAAGTGGGCGAAGACCGGTCTTACGCTGACGGCCGGGGATTGAATTGCCGTTGAAGTGGGCGAAGACCGATCTTACGCTGACGGCCGGTGGTTGAATTGAAGGGTTAGGGACCATTCTGCACTTGGATTTGCTGAAAAAGGCCTTAGGACAGCCAGGGGCAAAGATTATAAGGGCAGGAAAGTAATTTGGCCACCCCTTGCAAAGAGGTCCGTACGGACCAACCTGGCTGCAAAGAGGTCCGTACGGACCAAGTTGGTTTTTTACAGTTCCCAGGTTTTGACCGGGTTTAAATGCCGAGCCCTTCCCCATTCCTTCTTCTTCAGTGCGTGAATCCGAGAGAGAGAGGGAGAGAAAAACCTCCATTGTTAACCAAAATCCTCCCTTTTTCGCTTGAATCGCTTGCAATGGCGAAAGGATCTCGAAGGAGTCGTCGTCAACGTAGTCAAGAAGTGGTCGAGCAAAGGATGGAGCTCCAAAGAAATTGGATTTCGTTTGTTCCATCTTCGAAGAACCCGGATGTCTTGTATCCGAATCCGGAGGTGCACAATCGTCGTTCTAGGAACGTCGGGAGGTAAGAAACTGCCCGTTTTTGATTCCTTGCTCGAATTTTTGAATGCTAGAACTAGGTTTTAGTTTTTCGCATTTTTGAATTTTTGTTATTATTATTTTTTTTTATGCCTTTTGCGAAATTCTTGATGAATTGTTGAAAATGGACATGTAAACATTGTGGGTATGTGTATTTTGTGCAGAAATGTGTAGATTAGCTTTTATTTGTGAAAATAAAGTGCCTCTCTAATGAAATGCATGCTTTGGTGTTTTGTACCGTATGCTATTTATGTGTGTTCATTATGAGAAAAGTTTGTCGTGTAGTGACAAATTTTGTGAAAAAATGTGACATGTGCCGTGTTTTGTGACGGGTTTTGTCTGAAAGTGTGTGCCGTGTAGGGACGGATTTTTTGAAAATGTGTTATGCAAGCAGTGTGCCGTGTTTTTGGGTGACGGACTTTGTGGGGAAAATATGTGCCTTCGCCGTGTTTTTGGGATCGGACTTTTTTTTTTTTTTTTTTTTGAAAATGTGTCGTGTAGGGCTTAATCCCTTTTTTTTGAGAAAATGTGTACAGTGTGTGCCGTGTTTTTGTGACGGACTGCATGGGAAAAATTATATGTATAATGTATGTGAAATGTGTGCCGTGTTTTGTGACGGGATATATGTGAAAAATATGTGCAATGTGTGCCGTGGTTTTCAGTGATCGGGTTATTTTTCATGGCTTTCCGTGTTGGGACCGGACTTTTGTGCCTTTTGTTTTATATTAAGTAACTTGTGATTGACGTACCTTTGTTGTGTTTACCCGCAGGAGGCGGGGCTTATGGCCTGAAGGCCAAGAGGATGAAGACTCCTGTGGATCGCTCGAGGTCGTTGTTGAGCCGTGGCAACGGATGCCCGATATTTCCGTGGATGGTAGGCCGAGTCCCTGAGGCCGGGTCTACGCTTCGGCCCGGGTGTGTTTGCAGAGAACCTCGGCCGGAGTTTCGACACAAGGAAGAACAAGAGCGTCTTCCTTGGCCTTTCCGAGTATTCAAGGGATACCACCCACACCTTCCATCCGAGCCGGGGAGAGGTGACGGTGACGGCGAACCGACTTTGCCGCGATCACCGGGCTTTCCTTCAAAGGAGGGCCTGGTGACGGTGGAGAGATATGATCTCCGGATGCCGTGTTGACCGAGCCGCCGGGCTTGAGCCTCGTCCTCGCAGGGGCCCGGGGATGCCGTATAGCGATGTGGAGCCGAGGATCACGGCCGCATTGGGGCCTATGTTCGGGTACCTGGCCAGTGACGGCTCATGAGCACTGGGCGCTGGGCCTTTTTGTGGTATGCATTGTCCGAGACTTTGTTCTCGAACCACGCCATCGCGGCTCCCTTTGCTCGCTGGAGAGCTTGATTGATCCGGATAGAGTTTGTGACATCGCTTGGGGCGAGGCGTGCCAGCCGAGCTCTACTTCTCTTGGACCGGTTTAGCGGGTGTGGCGCGCTCATTCGTCTCTTTTGACTTTGCTTGAGGTATGAGTTTATTGTTGTTTTTGATTTAGCAACTTGTCGTTTCTCCGTTTCTTTTGCACCGAGCCTTCTCTCGTTTTTGTCAGCGTGTGGTTCTAATGAGGTTTTTCGTTGCTTTCCCGTGGGATAGAGATCCCGGGCCGCTTGCCGCGTACCCCGCTATGCCGGGCCGGGCTCGTACGGCGAGGGAAGAGGAGGACCAACAGGGGGAAGCTCACCATCGCCTACGGGATGTGCAGGAGCGTCCGCTGGAGAGGGGTAGCCCGAGGG